>OMLP01040542.1:0-13327 GCA_900302685.1 Spondyliosoma cantharus | reverse complement strand
TGCGGAGAGTCATGAAGGGTAGAGGAGGATATGAGAGGTGGGGAGGGTGTGGAGAGAGGAGGGGGACCCGAGTTTCCATGACGACCGCACAGGACTCCTGTTTGTGGAACGAACAAACGTGTGTGTGTGTGTGTGTGTGCGTGTGATGGTTCAGGGCTCGCAGTGGGGAGACACCGTCACATTTTTTTCATCTAAGTAAGAAAGAATCAGCCTTGACGTTGCGCACATTCACACCGCTCGCACATACACCAACGCACACCGTTGTGAAACATATTGCCGTATCACTCTTTCATACTCTGTTTCACAGCCAAAAAAGGTGTGTGTGAAGGGAAGGAATTACAACGCGGTGGTAGTAATCCTTTCGGTGTAGTCCAATCATGAAATCTTCAGGGAGGCTGAGCTGGAGTCCGTTTTTTCCTCGACGTCCATCTTATCTGTTGTTTTTGGTTTAAAATGTGACTCCATTTGAAAAGGTTGGATGTGCAGAGCTTAAATCCAACATGACAAAGAAAAATGTTTCAAAACAGCCTCTCTATGAATCAAGCAAAAGCTTCTTTTTTTTTCCACTAATCTCGTTGTACTCACTCACTCTGAGTAGTCAGGACGTTCAGCTCAGGTCAAATTCTGGTGAAAAAGCAAACGCTAGTTCTTGTTATCTCAAATTTCAGGTCTCAGAGGAGGAATGCGCTTTGACAATCGATATAAATATCATCGCAATCAACACGCGGTGTGAATAATTAAAGGCGGACATATGGCAATGTGACCAGGTGGCAGATGAAAAGAAGCGACATGCCAGGATATAGGGTGGCGCTCGCCAGCCCACTGCTGACTCCTGGGGGGGGCTTTCTGATTGGATCGTTAACAGGACAGCGACACCTGAGCGCACATGCTGCGAGTGACGACAAACCTCACCACGTCTCTCTTTTTCTCTCACACCTTCCCGATCGATGCGTTACGTGATCCTCCCGCTGTCACAAGCTCAGACGTCCGACAGTTGAAGTCAAAGCTTAAAGAAACACATCGCTCACATTATACATCCCTTTCGTCTTCAGATAGTTTGGGAATGAAGCTGTTAGTTGCATAGCAGAGATATTGCATCAGTATTTAGGTTGATATATCACATGCATGTATACACACACACACACATACGCACACACACACACACACACACACACACTCGCACACAGCTTCCGGTGTAGCAGGCTGCTCGGGGTCCTAACCAGGGATGGTTATAGCTGTCCATTAGTGGCAGCTCTGAGCCCAAAGGAGAAACTGGGTCAGAACTGCATGAGAGAGAAAGTATGTTGTATCTTCCTCTCCCTGATTCATAAAGACTAACACACACATACACACACACACACACACACCAAACACACACGCAACAAAAGTATTTTTATATTGGCCCTGCCCTGGTTATTTTACGCCCTCATCCATTAACCCCCTTTGGAGCCGTCCACTTCCTGTCCTTTAGTCCTTACGCTCTCTATGTTTATGCTCCGGCCTGTTATTGTTTACATTCGTCCAAGGACTCAATCATAGTCAAGTGTTTCCTTCCAGCGAATTCAACAGTACCCCCGCTTTCTGCCTCTGATATAGCCACTTTCAACCTTGGTGAATGAACAGCATTCACGAAGCGCTTTAATTGGGGGAGCCAAGTTTGTCACAATGCTTCATATTCATCACACACACACACACACACACACACACACACACACACACACACACACACACACACACACACACACACACAGATTAGAGCCGCCATGCAAGGTCAATGATCTGCTCATTGGGAGCAGTTTCTGGGTTCAGTGTTTTGCTCAAGGACAGTTCCACATGCTATTAGAAACGCGCTGGATGGAAATAGACTTCACACAGCTGTATGTACCCAACGTGTCGATGCTGCTTGTTGAGTGCGGTGATGTAAAGAACTGAGCTCAATCTATTAGGCTATATTGACCGAACTGACCGGGAAGTGTTACCAGAGTCATATTGATTAGATGATTAAATACTCGGTTATGATACTGATGAACTTGATGGTCACAACTTTATAATGACCGTCATTAATACATGATAGAATAATAGTTAATGAAACATTAGTTAACTGTTAATGATGTTTATTACAAAATGTTACTAATACATTTGGTTCTTGTGAGCGATCAGTAACTTTCAGTTTAAAGTTCCGGCTTTTATAAACCCTCTTCAGATGCTTTTAAAAGAAAAGGCCATTCGGGGACGACTACCTGACGAGGTCACACAGAGTACAAAAGAAGTGAAACGTGAAATCAGGGCAGCTAAAACCTGCCACAATAAAAGATTAAAAAACAATGACGGAGGCTGGTAGGGATGTCACGGCCTCTGTGCTTTAGAGGATGAACTATTGACAAAGACAGACACCCCGAGGCGGCTGCTGCTTACAGCCTGTTTGTCGTCTTTCTTGAATGTACTTGACAGCTTGTGGCTTTACGTTGTTTGTTTTCTTCGAGCAGTGAATTTGAAAAGCACACGTCTACGTCTTTCTACACAGTGGAACTCAAACATCCAACTGTAGGGACAAGAAGGCAAACAATCCTTTGGCCAGAGGTGGGCTTTCATTACGGTTGCTGCTCCAAACATGGAGGGTAGCGTCCTGCATCTTTTAACAAACATACGGAAGGCTGGCAGGCGTTCTCTGTTAGCTGTCTCCAGAGTTGTGTCCTCTAACATCTCCTCGCATAATTTGCATACAGATGACTGTTTTTTGTTTTGTTTTTTTGCATTGGGACAGATATCGCTGAGATGGTTGATTACTATGTAATGGCCTTCCTCGGGCGAATCAAATTTGCCGCTGTCCGGATGTCGATTTAGAGAAGTGATTGCGACAGCGGGGTCAGCTGACGGATAATCAGCTGGGATTTCGCGGGGGAAACGATGATTGCTAACGGGATGAGATCTGATTGGAAGACGTGAAGAAGTGATCAGCGAAAGGAAACAGCAGCATGTCTTTCTCTCATCGGAGAAAACCATCTTAATTTAATGTTAATTAGACCCTGATGATCCCGTTTCGTACAGCTCATATTGAGTAATTACTGGCTTATGAAATCATTGTAATTCTGGTGTTATTGACACGAATGCTCGAACAGATATTAAAAAAATGATGAGGATCACCACAGGACTGGATTAGGAGCAGCTCAATAACCTGATGGATTCACATGACAAGCAGACGATCATCAGCAGCATTTCACTGTCACTACTTTGTCTCTCCGTACTGCGGCTTCGAGCGAGAATGTGGCCGACCTGCTGTACGTGAGGTGTCGGGGTGGATATCTACGCTGCACCCTCCCACACTGGATACAAGTTGCTTCAAAGGAACAAGGAGCTGTCACTATGTGAGTGGGTGGCTGTGCAGCCGTCTCCACCTCTGATTTACGCCTGTCTTTAACAAAACAGCCCCTCGTGAGATATGGTAAACGTGCACTGTGCTCTTTTTATTGACAACAAGAGGAAAACACGCTCAAATCAGAGTGTCTCTGAGGCCAGCAGGGGTAATCTTGATTATGCCGGCAGCATGCTGTTATATGCTCTGTACCGCGTTAATCTTGTCTGTTTAGACGAGATTAAAATATCTTGTCAAAGTAAGAAAAGGGAAGAGAAAATTGTAACGAGAGAAATAGACTGTTACTGCCTTTGTGTTAAGTGGATTTACTTGTACAACATAACACTATAGTTGCGACATGATCATGGCTATAATCAGGATTATAGCCAGACCGACACTCGATTTTTGAGGCTGATACGATGTCAGAGAGTACAAAACGCAATACTGATATAACAGCCGACATTCACACATCAAACACTTGTGACAAAGATGTGTACGCAGGATATTTTACAGTTTAACGATGAGCTTTTTTGTCTGGAAAGACATCTGTAGCATTATACTTATACTATAGTGTTTTTTTTAAAGGTGCAATATGCAAGAACTGTGGTTGAAAACGTTCAAAAATCAATTAAAATTATCAACAGAATGTGGAAAATAACAGCTTCGACGTTATGGCGTCTGTGTGTTGTGATGCAGGGGTATCTACTGTGTTTAGCGTGCTAACCAGCTAGCCCCAGCCTGTCCCAGTCCAAAGCTAATATACTAGAGGACAAAATACCAACACTCCTTCGTGCTCTGAGGCTCCCAGGCTAACTGAGCTAACTAGCTGATGAGAGTTATAGTTAGCAGCAGTTAGCTGTTACTTTAGCGATATGTTAGTGATATCTTATTATAACATATTGCAGCTTTAAGCACTGTAATCTCTTAAAAAAATAAGTTTTCATATCAACACATAGATCCGTTACTGATATATTTGTGATGTCGATCATCAATCAGGCTGTAAATGTAATATATGAGACAGCTACAGCACTTCTCCTGATACAGTCCGGAGATCCTTATGCAAAACCGTGTGTTACTGTAGTGCTGATACATTTATGCTTTTGATTTAATAAACCTTATTGATAGCTCTTCCTTTCACTCGTTGGCTGGTATCAAGGAATTTGCTCAAGGATGACACGTGGGATTAAATCTGAGCACTCCAACTGAGCTGTGATCTCGCCCTACACAGGCCAATCTGCCGACCCTCATATGCTGCTACGCCTGACGATACAGTAACACACCCGCACGTTATCTGTCGTTCTCTGCAGAAGAATTCACAACAAATTTGCAATAAATCATACAGCATTCGGCGTTGTAGTAATGCTCAGCAGGTCTCAGCTATTACAGATTCAATGCACATTCACTTGTTGCCAGTCAGCGGCCCAAGTGTATAAAAGCTTGCATATTAATGCGGCCACGCTGGTGCTGTGTTAATGCTGAGTGCTGGGATGCAAACGATGGTCTTACCATGCTCTTCAGCCGCACACTCGTCCTACAATGACAGTCACAATGAAAAGGTTGGGAGGTGTGCAACTCATACAGAAAGAAGCTGTCATGCTAAAAAAAAACAAAAAAAACATGTGTATGTAGCAATGATAGGAGTGAAATGATGGGATGATGTTCTGATTCCTGGAAGCAAAGTAACAACAGCAGCAAAGGAGCTCTGTGCTACAAGGCTGTTTGATAGTTATCAAAGTATCAGAGCAGCAGCTCACTAAACCTGGACCGGGTCGCCCCCCAGTGGTGTCACTGCAGAAACTCCAGATCTTACCAAGTATACAGTGTTTGTCTAATATTAGTCAAACTATCTCTCTAAATGTCATAAAAGATACAATGACCTAAAAAAACCCTTTCTGTCAGATATAAGACACTTTTTTTTAACTTTAACCTTATTTTGCAACATATTTAACTTGACTTTTTTCCCAGTGTACAAGAACATCTAGTGTCCAATCAGAGATATAGTTTAGCTCAAGGAAATTTGTTTCCATTTAACCCGAAGTAATGTTTCAGTTCTCAGCGTATGAATCATCTATGATGTAAAGAGCAAAATACTGACCCAAGTTCTGTGTAAAATCTACACATTTGCTCTCTATAAACCAAATAAAGGTCTTAAAGGGGCACTATGCAGTTTGGGAGAAGAAATCCAAACTCAGAATTTCTTATATTTACAGTATTAATGAGGTAATAAACTTCCATCACTGAATAAAAATGTCCCCAGAACACTGTTTAAGCTCAGTCTGTTTATTCAGTCAGGAAAGAGAATTAAGATCTTCCTCTTCTGATTAAAATGTCTTCTCCAGAATTCAATAGTGCACTTTTAATTCTGCCACGCAGCAGACCGTGCAAGCGCGACGCCAAGCGCGTAACGGAAACAATGAAAATATCTGTGCGTGTACAGTATCAACACACAGATCACAAACCGAGAGGTCTTCACATTTGAGCTCGACATTTTTCTTAAATCTTCTCGTCTTACCTTCGGCCTTTCATCCAAGATTTGCTGGCGGATGTCCTTGTGCTTCTCCAGTAGTCTCTCGTGTCTTTTACTCTGCGCGTCTTCCAACTGCACACACACACACACACACACACACACACACAAACAGAGACACTCTGAGGTCTGAGCATGACATCGATATTAATGCTGCACCCACAAATGTTTACTAGTGCAGGTAGTTGTGTAGTCATGCAAATCTGAGTGATGTTTACCCGTTTGATGTACTGCACCACCTCGTTGACAAACGATCTGTTGATCTCCAGCTTCTCTCTGTGGGGCAGAATTTTATCCACAGTCAATCCGAGCAGAGCTGAATCTTTAGTATTTAGTGACATCTAGTGGTCACACAAATACAACACATCACGTCTACTGTTTACTGTTAGTTATTAATGTTTAAATACAGATACTTACTCTTCTGTCACATTCTTGTCTTTCGATTTGGCTTCGTTGATCTTCTCTTGCCGTTTCTTGTCCATTTTCTTCTTGATATCCTTCTTTTCCCTGCAGGTCGTGAGATGGAGACAGAGGGGATGAAACCACAGGAACCTCCTGTGTTTGTTGAGTGTGTGTGTGCAATGCCGTACGCTGAGCGCAAATCTTACTTCTCACAGATGTCTCTGAGCTTTTTGAGCTGAGTACTCTGGCACTCCTCTGCGATGGTGGTCAGCTTCTCAACCAGCTAGAGAGCGACACGCAAAGAGGGAGTTCAGTTCTTTCATTCTCTCAGTCTGATTCGTTGAGATTTTGTTCATAATCAAACAACATTCAGAGCAGAGGACAAACACAATCACCGTCATGCTTGCTTTCTTTTGCCTGACTGAACCTCTCTGACACCTCGGCTGTGCAGGCGTGCTGGAGCAGAAGTCATTTATTTTTCCACACCGTGCGACAGAACACGTGCACAGGCAGCACAGTGATGTAATATTCTACCTGGTGAGTTTATAGCAGCGTTCACTCATTCACTTGTCTAATATGATTAGCCTGCGTTAGCGTTTCTGGGCTTCGGGACAACGGGAGACAGTCAGCACTTTGTCCAGTCCAACACAAGTCGGGGCAGGCTCCTACATGTGTGTGACTGCTACATCCAGTGTGTGTTTATCTATATTACGTATTTTTCTACATGTTGTTTGTGTGGGAACACTGTCTGCCCCAACTGGTACTGTACATTCAGAGAATATGCATGCAAGGACATGACTTAATGAAAGTTTTTACACAGTAATCAATCAGGCACTCAACGAAAGTCTGGTGACCATAAATAGAAACACACACAGATGTAGAGATGATGGGAAATCCGGCATGAGAACTAAAACTTTAAGTCTGTCAATCCATATATGTGCAGCATGTACCCAACAATAATTATGAAATACTTTATGGACATTAGGGGAACAGCGTGGTTTCTGCTAAAAATATCTATTTCCACAAATTTGCCAATTATTAGGCAGTTTCACTACAAAATGCAAAAGGGTTATATACGGATATTTGCTCGTGCAAGTAGAGCTTCTCCAAGTCTGGACCCAGCACACACCACCAAAGGCTTCAATACATTATCTACTTTATGATTTCTATTTTTCCTAGTGATCAGCACATTGTTAGTGACGCTGATACAGTAAAAGCTGGAGATCATTTCCAGCAATCCTATAATTGTATTGTTGGCGAGCTAACTGCTAGAGAGAGTAGAGAGTGTGTCGTGAGTTGTTACTGCTGAGTTCACGCATTTTTATTAATAAAATCCTAAGTTGCAGACACACAATGTGCCTGGATTTCTCTAGTGTACAGCTCCGACAATTAATGTAGCTCAAAGAATATATCTGAGTCAGAAACAGCGTCGGCCCAGATCCAAATGTTCAGGTCTCTCCTCTATTGTTGGAGTTTGACACACTCAGAGAGACGTCATGGTGCATTCAGGTGCACGTCTTAAACTCTGAAATCTTCTTCATATGGCAAAGGTGGGCCAACAGGGAAGTCATGATGTGTTCAAGTGCACCTCAGGTTTTAACTAGAACTATTCACATGCTGGCTCTTGAAAGTGTGAAAAAACACACAATACGAGACAGATTTTGTTTACGATCCAAGTCTCTAGCCACCCGGTCTGCCCTCAGGTCTACATGTATGCGTTTGTTGTAAGTGTTTGCGAGCACCTGCTTGATGTGTTCTCGTTTCTGGTACTTTTCGCTGTAGTACTGCTCCTGGCGCAGTGTGAGGAGCTGTTGCTGCTGCTGTTCCTTCAGCTCTGCGAGCCTCTGGCTGCTCTCCTGATCCAGCTCACACAGCTCCTGGTCCAGGGCCGACAGAGAGTGTTCGGACCGACTGCAGACACACACACACACACACGCACACACACGCACACACATGCACACACACACACACACACACATACAAAGGGAACATCCGCAAAATGAGACACCTCTTTCTTTTTTCAGCCCAGTGGTCCTCACTCTTTAAATAAAACACTCGATATTAATGTTTGATGTTATTTCGACCTCTTATCTTGCACCTTGATGTAACTTGGTGGAATTGTGCTATCTGTGCTCCTCTGTGGTCCCCACTGGCTGCAAGGACTGTAATCTTTACCGAGCACTGATTCTTCAGCGTGTGACGGATTTCAGAGGGCCCTGAACGGGTCCCTGAGGCTTGGAGGAAGCCTTGCTCACTAATTCTTATTCTACACATAGTGCCTTTCTCTTCTGTCTGTGCTATAGTGTTTGTTTTGGAGCGATATGATAAAAAACATTGGAATTTTAGTTTAAGTATTTCAATGTGCACAATGGAAGACAGAAGAATATGTACAGAGTGAAGGAGGGAATTAAACATCATCCACATTATTTATATACGCCTGTTTGTGTCCTTGTGATGTAGTGTTGTAAAATTTAAATTCCACAGAGTTCACTTTCCCTGAGGTTGATTTAAATATTATTGCTTCAAAAAGCAATTTACTTAATTTCCCAGAAGGACTTTCAATGATCTGAGTTGGATAAGTTCAGCAGCTTGACAAAGTGTAAGTGACACATATACAACTATTCTCTATGTGTGTTTGTTGGACTACCTTTGATGATGGACGGAGCAATGAGGATAGATTTAATGGGAAGGAGGTGAGCTGGTGGGACACTTTGAAGTGGAGAAGAGGAGGGCTACCTACCTTTTCTTACCGTCTCGTTTGTGGCTCTTCTGCAGGGCGGAGCGCCGCCGCTGATGCTGGCTCTGCAGCTCGGACACGCGAGCCGTGTGCTCCTTGATCAGCTCGCTGGTCTTGCGGTGGTGTTTCCGCACCAGCTCCTTCATCTCCTTGTACTGCTTCCTCTGCTCGCGGACAAAACCTTTCTGTTGCTTCAGCTCCTCCAACGTCTGAGCCTCTAGCTCTAAAGTAAGGATGGAGGACGAGGTAAACGCAGGTGAGCGAGGGCAAGATTTTAAAAAATGTTGAGATGTATATTGAGTGGAGCGATGTAGCCTAGAAATATTCCCGTATTATTTTCAAGCCATATTTCCCAGCCCTATGAGTAATGAATATAATAACACAATTGTCACATTATATCTAGAGAATGTCTTAAGCACTATAAATACAACACATACTGTATGTCTCACTTTATATGACTGTGTTATTAACTGTTAAAATAAGTAACCTAAAAGGTCCTCCTACAGAAAAACTTTGTAAAAAATGTGCAAATTAACAATTCATTAACATTATACCAATTTATTAATTCACTAAAACTACAAAAACTCTTAATTATAAAGTCTAAACATCCTGCACATTTAAAATCAATAACATTTCATAAACCATTATTGCATGCACACAGTGAATTGATTAAAAGTCAGATTACTCAATATTCTTGACACAAGACCACCAAAGTCGGTCTGTCCAGGCGTCTATTTGATGAGCGAGTGTTCATGAAGAAAACATAATCTCACCAGTGAGGACGCTCTGAATGATGTCCTCAGTCTTCACTGATGGTTTCAATGAGCCTGGTCACCAAAGACAAGTTCACATGTCAAGTTGCAGAGTAACTGTACAAATCAATGAAAACATCTTGAAGCTATTTACTGATTTACTGCAAAATAAGTACGTCCACATGTTTTTTTTTTAAATATAGATAAACCTTGTTAATCCCTCCGAAAAATAAATAAAAAACAGCTCTTTTAAACAAGATACAGGGAAACACATATGTTCAGTTATTATTAATATCATTTTAGAGGAGATTTGAATATTTTCAGCTATAGTTTTCATCCCTAACCTTCAGACGCATTATGCGTCTATTATAAGATAGCAGAGGATCAAAAAGTGTTAGATATTAAAGCACATTGCATTTTTACAGTTAAGAATAAAAGGCATATGTCATACTGAGCTATTATAATCTTCAACACTACACTTAAAGCTAAACATTACCTGAAGTGAATGTGATGTTTGAACATAATAAGTAACTCCTAACTTTCAGTTTGTTTACGATGTGGTTGTCTGTTCAGTACCTGCAGACTGCGGCTGGTGGCCGACCAGTGACGGCGGTTTCGGGGCGATGATGGGCGTGTGGCTCAGTCCGTTCTCTGCAGGCAGCGTCACCCTCTGGTCCACCTTAGATTCTGAGGGGGCATCACTTCCTGCCTCCACCTGTCCGTCACATCAAACATTCAACATTTGGGTAAGTTAACTCTAGACATTTGTAAATGCAGCGCTAACTACTGACTACTACGTTCAGCTAATCGAATTCGCAGCAAAATAGTTGTACACAGGGCTTTTCTTCCTCACCTCACCTCCAAACCCTAAATAAAAAAACACATTCACAAAGGATTTATTCGATTCTACACTGGTGGTATCCGTTTTCTCTTGTTGTACCTGTGTCCTGCATGATAGTTTGTAGACATAGCTTTGGTAGCCCACTCTCAACATCCCTTTCCTGATCCAGCAGATCTTAATTTCCCCTTCGGCTCCGCTGAGTCTCTCTTATCTCTGAAATGTTAATGTAATTTTAAATCATCTCGACTCTAGTCACAGGATCCAGATCTCTCCCTCCTTCAAGCATTCATCTCCCCACACTGTCCTCCCTCTGCCTTTCTCTGCGCTCTACCACTTTTGGCGACTGTTGCCATGGTCACAGCATGAAGCAGCTCCCCGTCGGCCATCCTCGAGGGCAATCGTATCAGCTGGCAAATCAGATAAAAGAAGCCCCTCGGGGGACAACGTTTCTTTCCAGTCCCTTCTTCTCACAACCCCAGATAACCCCGTGTCCTGCCTTGCCTCGCATCTCACATTGATTCCACATCTCTCCTCAGATATCACGCTCTGTCAGCTCCCCGACGTATTGCGTCTTCAATAATCTTTGGCTCGCCGTACTTTAGGGCATTTAAAGTGACTAGATGCTGCTGTTTTTCCCCTGCACGCACCCACTTATGAGGTTGCCATTCTCCCGCTATTATTGTGATGTTGATGGCCCATTAGCGTGAGATGCAGACAGTCACATCCTCTTAACCTGCAACGACTTGTTAAAACAGTCTGAGCTGCTTGGCATTTATATTTCGCTCAAAACTGAAGCAAAATTTAAGATCGCTGCTTATTCTACTTTAAATTCAGTCGGCTTATCATATTGTGGTTTTGTGTATTTCCTGTTCGTCAGTCGTTCAGTCGATATGCTCTCAATTTGAAAGTAGCTTGAGGAGATGTTCAGTGCCTGGAACAGAGTTAGAGTTTAAGGCACCCTGTGGAGTTTTTGTAAACAAGCGTTTTGCAAATCAGCCATTGTGGCCATTAGCGGCAGGGTTGCGAGACAGTTCACGTTCGCTTTTAGCCCGTCAAATCACACCTGGCATAAAATGCGTCCTGACATGCATTTTGAGTTACCTCATGTGATCCGATTTACAAGAAGGCACCATAGATTAAGAATTTGTCACAGCCATAGTTTGTTAGTTTGTTAGCCTCATGTAGCAACTCTTAAAAACAAGGGAGTCTGGGATGTTACCATTAACATCTTACATCTTAACACCATTACCACATTACCATGATCCGATCACTCAGGACAGACGGTGACACCGGGTCTGAACAGGGCCGGCGTGGGAGCGTCATTCTATCGGCTGTTAGTGTGACAGTATGTTGTGAAATTTGACCCCCTGATCCAGAAGGTGGCGGTAATACACCGTAAAGCAATCTGCCAACCGCCTTCAGACAACAAAGTAGAAGCTGAAAAATATTTGCATATTCATATATTTTGGAGTATTTAGTGAAGGAGAAGTGGTAATTGCCATATTTCAAGGATTTTAATTTAAATTTTATAGTTTCTTTTAAAACACAAACCACGTCAGCCACACTTACAGTATTTCATGTATGACTTCAGTGCTGATTTATTAAAATCTAGCATATAAAACTCACTCCCTACAAGCATACACCTGAAAGCCCAGCAGAACGGAAGTTGACTGAGTCACAATGACAGACCCCCCGCCCCCTCCCAGAGGAAACCTATAATCGGAGGCTGCAGGTGGATGCTGGAAGAGGCTTGATAAAACACAGCAACAACACTGCTGCAGCTGTGAGGTGCAGTGCGGTTTATCATGGAGTGACTCAGAATGAAAAGTGGCCAAAACAAACGGTGTTGACGTCTGTGGGGATCCGTGCTGGACTCAAGCTGAGGCTCATAATCACTCCTCTCACTACACCAGCGCTGTTAGACGGCTGCGTGTTTGAAAGTGATTTTTGTGAACATTAAAAAAACCTCCTCGTGCTGCTTATTAGGGCCCGAGCAGGTGTCGACCTGTGAGGTCCCTATTGTTTTTTTCGAATGACGATTTTTTTTGTCCCAAATGATCGCATTCTTCGCTGCCTGAACACGCCCCGAAACTCACCAAACTTGGAATATACGTCACACCTGCCGAAACATTTCACAATCTATTGTCGTCCTCAATTTACACCACTAGGGGGCGCTACAATTCAAAAAACTTATATCCACGTGTTCACTCAATTGTGCTGAATCTCGTCATATAGGCCACGCCCATTTCTGTCTAGCGTTTTTCCCCGCAAATTCGCGAAATGTCGCACACTTTTTACTTTTTCCAACTCCTCCCAGGCCATTTCACCGATTTGCACGAAACTTTGCACACAGCATCTGTTGACCCTCCTCACAAAATGTTATTAAAAGAGTTTTGATATTCCAAACAATACGCCAGTTATTAAATAACAACTTCCTGTACATTTTGATCGAACCACAAAGTGTTGCATATCTCCACATTGGACTGTCCCAATGACATGAAACTCAGGTGACTACTTCCCCATGAGCCGCTAAAGCTCCGTGAAAAAATTGACTTAACTTTGCATTGACATATTAGCCTTCAGCTTCTGACCGTGTTAGCTCGCTGATATTGATAAGTGTGTTTCATATACAGCGCTGCCTCAGCACAGCTTCAAAGAGCAGTTAGTTTTCATTACCCAATGAATGCTATGTCCCTCTTGATCAGGATATTTCACAGAC
>OMLP01040541.1:0-31046 GCA_900302685.1 Spondyliosoma cantharus | reverse complement strand
TATTATAGAAAAAGACATATGAGCACTGCAATAAGCGCCCACTTTGCTATTTAAATAACTAAAACAGTCAATGAGTGGGGTGGTTAGTCGCAATGGCTGTAGTCAAAGAGGTAATAGTGACAGTTATAGCAGCTGGGTATGAAGATGGAGGAAGTGCTTAGTCTTTAAAATGCAGTCGATGCTGACAGCAATAAAACCGAGGTTTGTATGGAACTTTGCTCTGAAGCGACCCCCTCCAATGCTGTGGGCTCTCGTCCAACAATTGAAAACAGCTGTGTAATTATTCTAAGGAGGCTACGGATAAGATATGTCCTTCTCATTGTAAAATACTCATTGTAAACTCGTAAAATACTTGATGGCATGATAATTAAACTTTTGGTACCTTGTCTGGGTTCACACCCGAGAGCGGTCCATTGAGCCACTGCTCGTACTGGTTCTGGAAATCAGTGGCTGTCTCATAGAGCCGCAGGAAGGGTGTGAGCTTGTCGTGGATCTTCTTGCGCTGTGGGTACTGGGAAACAGGCCAGCCATAGGCCTCTTCCTCTATGTTGAAATCATTTATCTACCCAGAGTAGCAGAAAGGTTGGAAGAGAAGCAAAGGTAGGATGATAGAAGGAAGAAAGATTAAGACATACAAAGAAGAGATTGATGGATGAGTAAATTAATCATGTATGGATAACAAACACCTGATGAAGCTCCTTACAACTCCTGTCCTTGAACGAATTTAAAGCCAATACTGCCCTCTAGCGGTTAAATATTTGATAGCATATACTGTTATACAACTTCAAATAAAATGCAATATTCCACTGTACAATGAATATATGTCTTTCATTCAGAAGCATGGCCACCAATTCATTCTCAACCTTGAACATATCGCAAAAAGGGAATGTGCACGTCTGTTTAAAGGGCCCTTCTGCACTGGCTATGAAAGGTTTTAGGTTAACTGAAGTTCCTATGCATGATTTACTGCCATATTGGCTGACTGACCCCCTTTTTCTCTACTCCTATTTTTAAGCATTGAAATCCTTATGTACCTTTTCCATGGCGGACTCCAGTTTTGCACTGAGGGCCTGGGATTTCTTCAAATACATGCTGAGATCCGTCAGCTCACCGTACGAGGCAAACTCCTCTACTTGTACACTGTAGCTCTCCAGTTCTTCCACAAAAAGATCACGGCACATCTGGAACACATTTTACATTCACATGAACTATTTAGTTCTTCAGTTTTGATGCAAAGGGTCAGTCAGATACCAGTCAACAGATCAGTGGCTCATTAGATTGATATATACAGTAGAAGCACAGACCTTAAGGTTCCTCTGATATTGCTCTATCTTTTCAGAAATTATCTGTTGGTGTTCCTTAAAGACGGAAGGCATGCGCTGAAGCCACTGGATGGTCTTTGTGTGGAGCTCCATGTCCAATGGTGAGAGGGTGACAAAGTCCATCAGGTAACACATCTGTGTGTTGGAGTCTGCCAATCTTTCCTCCAACAGGGGCATCTCATCGGCCTCCACCTTACTCATGAAGGCCTGGATGGGGTTACAGATCAACGACAAACTAAGTTATGACTTCCTTATATGGTAAACAAGTGTTTATTTCCTGAAAATGTGTGATTTCTCACACTTTCTATAGCAGAGAGTTAAAGTTAACCCATGAGCCCTTAACATTAAGCACCTTGTAGCACAACTTAAAATAAAAATTGTCATCTGTTATTACTGATTACTTGATGTGTAAAGCCATGACTAGTTGTTTTGTGGACAGGGGTGTGAATGACATTAAGTCGTACATAGCACACCGTAACAGGCTGGACTGTTTGGCATGAATTTGTGGTAGTTACCTTGAGTTCCATCAGTGTCTGCGTGTCAGGCGGTGTGCTCAGTGCCTTCACTGAAATCGTCTCAAATTCATTACAGAGCCTGTGAGAGGAGTTTAGTGGCACATACAAAGGGTTACACAGATTTACTTTTTATGGCACAACTTCAGCTATGTAGGACCACTGGAAGGGGCTAATACAGCAGAGGGCCTAAAACTAAAAAGGGTACCACTGCACATTCTCTTTGACCTGCACAATGTTTATTTCATCAACTCTGGAACCTCTATTTGCATATCTCAGCAGTATATATATCAAAGATACGTTCTGTCAATCCCTGTCAGTTTTATTTTAAATGATAGCTTGCTTCAGTTGCATTTTGACATTTTTAAATGGATGAGGACCGAAAAAGTGAAAAACGGTGAACCGACTGACTTGCTGTTGATTTCCCGATGGTCCTGTAGCATCCGATTCACCAGTTTCTGCTGAAGCTCCTGAGCACGCTTGGCGAGAGAGTTGATAAGCTCATGTGACTGAACCTCGAACATGCCAAGACGTACAACCTAGAGCCCGAAGTACTGTGTCAGTAACACAATCACTTCGCATCATTTAAGAAATGAATTTGAAACAAGCATAGAGCCAGAAAACATCAACTCTTGAGATTTTTAGATTGCTTAGGTTTTCAGGATTTGTTAGAGAGTTCTCTATGTTGAAACACAGTTATCATTAGAATCAGAGAACAAAGATAAATGAGTAATCTCTAATAACTTTTATAGGCACTGCATTGCCATTTTAAGTGAGTTCCATCTTGCAGACTAAGTACCTTGCATGCTGTGTACTGGATCTGGTCAGCAAGCTGCTGGTAGTGCAGCACTTCTCCCAAGATTTCCTGGAAGGAGTGCCGCTCGCTGAGGAACTGCTCCACATCTTCCTCCGCCTGCCTGGATACCAGTGTGGCGTATTTATCATACTCGCGGACATATTCCTTGGGCCTGACACACTCAGCCCAGAACACCCTGCGAACTTCCTCCTGCTGGGCCTGCAGGATCTCTGGCAGGATGATGGGCTTCAGGGTGTTTCCAAATGTGGAACCTGGCTAAGAATACAAAAAGACGGGTATTGATCCGAGCAGAAACCTTTTTTTGTTGTTTTTTGTTCAGTGGTCAAGGTAGATGATGGATGAAATGCCAGGATTAGCAAGAGTGATTTTAAAATACAGAATAAGGTATCCATCCAGACAACATACTGCAGGAAAAATCTACCAACCAATGAGATTCAGCATCAGAACACTTTCTAAATATAAAGCTGTGATAAGAATTGCTCTGTGTTGCATGTAAAATATAATTAAATCCAGCATGGGATTTTGAATTCACAGGCAGGGGGATTTGTCCTGTACAGAAAATTAAATATATTTCTAGCGCTGCCCTGTTTCTGACTCTCGCATCATCTGTATGAGAGACATGATATACTGTTTGAAAACAGTTTGAACAGAACCTGAATCTAAGGTACGTGTGGCATCTTCTCCGCCATAATATGCTGGGTCAAGCCGGAATTTACTCATTCTTGCCTTCTGTGGCAATTGGACAACAAACACCCATTGTCGCTGCAGTTGGCTATTTGCTGAGACTGTTCCAGTCTGCTTCTCCCAAAGAGCCACACTGGACAGCAATGAGCTTGTCAATGAATTCTCACTGCACTCAAAAACACTGCCAAATGACATAAAGGTGAACAACTATGATGAAAGAAACATGCGTAGCATACTCAGTTGAAAAATCAAGGGATCTAAGGTCTTCACTTCCTTCAATTTTTTAACATAGTTAGTTTCAGGTTTATTAGGTACAACTAGCTAAGGTAAGATTTAGTGTAGGACTATATTAGACTCAGAAAATTAGTTTCAGTTAGTTGTATCTAACTAATGCCGGGCGTACACCAAGGGATTTTCACAGTCCCAGACTAAAGACTGGCAGTCTTTAGGAATCTTACCAGCATGTACAAACCCAAAAAACACACACATCTTACCCACTCAGGGAACAGTTTGGTTTCCACACGAGGTATCATGCTGATAGAACTGAGCATGAACTCATAGACATTAAGGAGGACCTCCTCGTACAGTTTGAGGTTGGGCTCAAAATTGATCTCCTTGTCCTCCAGGATCAGATGCAACACGAAGCCTGGGTGCTCACAGGCCAGCTCTGACCGCTACACAAGACAGAAAAATATCACAATTTCAAGTGTCCACCTGTTCATGCATTTGTCTAGCTGGCGTTTTTACACTTTCTCCTACCGGATCAGGGGAAATGAGGTGTGTATAGTCGCTCATTGAGTCTATTGCAAGGTTCTGCAGCTTGGATGTCATCAGTGCAGCCGCACAGTTGAAGAAAGACAATAGCTTTGGCATGTTGCTGGAGGTAGGCACCAGCTTGCGCCTGCAACCCTGGTAGTAGATATTTTGCACTTCAGGAAGCCAACTGGTGTAGAAAACAGCAAAACGACATCAATTAAATTCAGAGGAATGGTTAATACTCAAACCACAGAGGCATACATTAAATAGACAAATGATAAAATAGGAAATTTAAACTTTGGAGTTCCCAAGGGGGGAACTGGGGCATAGGAAAAAGTCTCCTTTATAGTGGAAGCACTTAAAGCACAGCATAGATTTTCTCTTTATTTAACTGTGCAAGAGCATTTATTGCTTTCAACAGATTTTCAACAAATTGCCTCTCAGCACAAAAAGGGCCAGCTTCTTGGGAAGAAATAAAACATGAATATTTTCTTTGCAAGAAATAAAATGTACTATTGTACTGGTAAGGCCGAGGGCAATGTATGCCTCATCATATTTTTCTTATCTTTGTTTTGGTAGTCCTCATGTTTAGTGTAGACTCATCGTCTGTTTTACGTTAACCTGGGGGTCCAGTTGCAAACTTGTCAGTGCCTTGCTAACGGTGCAGAATCAGGCCACATTCATTTAGCCTCGCTGCACCCTGCTGTTCAGCAAGGCTAAATGGGGTCAGGGTCCTCGATACAGGCGTGCCACATACTTTGGGAACCACTGGGTGTAAAGGTGGAATGAAGTTTGCTGTCTCTTAATTCATTCATCAGACTAGTGCTGTTGATCCTCAACAATCACACCATTGTTACCTTAATGGCTGGTGATTTCAAGTTTCTAAAGAGGCAACGTTTAGTCCGCCTCTTGCTAGGAAGGCAACAATGTCCCAGGCCTTCTGAACCACCCATTGTGCCCAACACACTCGGTTTTATTAGACAAGACTCAAGTGAACTTTTGAAATGTGTGGGGAGCCTCAATTAAAACGTCTATGCGGATGCAGAGTTGGCACTGCATTTGATGGTTACGGTTCAGGGAATGCAAGCTCGTCATACCATCACATTTGGTAACGTTCTCATAAATGCGGCAGTAAAATCGCATGTGAGTTTAAACATGAATGACTAGGTGGTTATATTTGAGGCAGAGTGTCTTTAGCTTTTACTCTGACTATGAGCAGAGCGGTAGCAGCCCCTCACTGGAGTGAGTTTGTATTCTGTGAAGGTCTGTAAATAAGATGATGCATAATTTCATGAGGTTGAGTTTTGGAGTTGTGGAGGACATGTATTTGCTGATGTCCTTCTTACAGCTACCATCTGATGTTACTACATAAGGGCAATAATATACTGCATGAATTTTTTTTATAGCTTGTCCAAGATTAATGTATGCTTCTCTGCACCCCCGGGCTCTATTGAAAGCACATCCCTTACATCTGTGAATGAAATCCACAAAAACAAGGAATTTGGATTCTGGTTGTTATTTTAGCTGAGAACTTAGTGTACCTGGGTGACATGGACTCACTTTTTGAGAAGGATTCCTCTGGCATTATCAACATGTCTGTTGACAATCTGCTGAAACACAGAGAGCTCCATGGACTCCTCTCTGCTGTGGAACTCCTCTACATCTATCAGACGGAGATTTCTGCAAGCAGGTCACCCAGGAGGGTAAGATGATGGTCAAACATGGATCTAGTACAACAACTTTATTTCAGGGCGGACTTAGCATGGTGTAGTAGTGGCACAAATCACCATATTCTTTAAATGAACACTCCGTTATGTTTATTGCTTCTTTAATCTGTCTGTGTCAATGCAGTTAAGGCAGCTGCTAGTATTTGCAAAATCAGCTTGTGCATAAAAATGCAAGACCATTTACTTGTAAATATTGTGAAAGGGTTGGGAGAGTTTCCCCGGATATCTTCGAAACCAGAAAAACTTTTTCCCGTTATGTTAAAGGTCCAGTTTGTAAGAAAGTTGACTTTTGAGTGTCATTCCCAACTTGTCAAATACTGCTGCTCTATGTGATTGTAGGTCGGGCAGGCTGCCATCCCAAAGCGTCAATTCATTACAGATGCCTCTATACTGTATGACCTACATAAGCAAAAAGGCCATCAGCTAGAAGTTATTCTTGATGCATGTCACCTGGTGGTTTCAGACTTATCCAGGTTGGATAAGTCATAAATGTATAACTATTTATTTATGTGTAAACAATGAAGGTAGGAAGCTGCTCTGCAGTCTGGTGGGGATCAATGTCAACCGGTGGTTATCCGGGATGGATAAGTCATACATGTATAACTATTTTTTTATATGTAAACAATGAAGGTAAGAAGCTGCGGAAGTCTGGTGGTTCAGTACGGCACTATAAAAAGCTTTAAGTACATAAACAAACAGATGTATCATAGCCAACTTACTCGTAACAGACATGCCAAAGGTGCAGAACCTGAAGCATAGTGGGGTTGATGGAGTGAAGCTTATCTCTCATCCTCTTTCGTGCATGGACAAAGGCTTTGTTCCATGGTTTTGGCACTACCTCCACTCTGACAGGGAAAGATAAGAAAAGGACTGTGACGAACAGACTTTTTAATATGTTAATTCATAATCTGAAAGGCTTCAAGAAATGTTTTACTGACTCTCTATGACAAGAGAAACATGAAACTTTCTTCATCACGTCCTGCTGACTTACTCAAGTCTGTGAGGGGGCAGATCCTTCACTTTGTCCTCATTAGCGTCCCGTGAATCTTTGAATATATATTTCACTGCAATCACAAACAAAACCTGTTAAGCAAGAAACATTTCATTACCACATTTTTTATTCATAACAAATGTCCAAATACTGGAAACACTGTTAATAGTGAAGACAATTTTAAAAATACTTAACTCTTCTAATTCTAATATCAAGAAGAACTTTGTAATTTATACATTTTTGGATGCACAATTGTTTTCAATTCCTGATCACGGTGTGGATTTTAAAGGTCACATGCATGATGTAAGTTATATGTTTGCATCTATTAAAAGCCAATGACTACAAGCTTTTTTCAAAAAAAAAATACACACAGATTGCTGTCTTCATGCTGAACAAGTAGTCCTCCTTGATCTGATCAACCAACAGCTCCAATGATGCATTCAGGCTCCTCAGGCGGCAGGGGACCATTCCCTTAATGTTCTCCACACAGGAATCCTCCAGAGGAGCCACATCCTTCAGGTCTAACCCTTTCTGGATGAAGTAGTTATATTTCTGATGAAACAGAATATAACAAAGCATTTTCAGTGGCTGTAAGAACATTTAAAACTAACAATTTAATGTTTTGGTGACAGAAAAATATCTACATCCGAGACCTCATTGACAGCGAGCTTCCACTTTAGCAGAGCATATTTACCACTGCACATGAAAATGATACAATTAAAAAAACACAATGCACCTATTTTTATTTTGTGGTCATAGCGCAGGCTAGAATTACAAACATATCAAAAAGACTGCACCAAGCACAAAATAGGAAACATATCTCGTAACTGCAACCAGTGAGACCACAGTCAAGACAACACAGCGATTTACAGGCTACCATATCAAATGTCCTGTAAAGCCTATAATGACGGCACAATTTCTTTATTATGGGAACGTGCACAACAAAAGAGGGCATGTCATATAATATGTGGTGTCGAGTGTGCATCGCTTTTCACTGTTGTTCTTTACTGTAAATTTTGGAGTGCCACGTGGTGGAGGGTTGCCATCATCACCCCCCTCATCCTCCTCCTGGGGGCTAAAGAGGGAGAACAATGGTCAAAATGTGACAGAACGAATAACACTTAAACCCAAGCTAATGACCATCATCTCGCTGTGCTCCTTGTGCTTCAAGCAGGTAGGATCTATATATCACCTTCACTTGAAACTTGAAGATCATTAAATGGGCCTTCATTTACAATGATGTCAGGTAAAAACGTTTTAAAATGACGTAAAAGATACAAAATACGAAAAGATACAAAACTAAAACAAGCATTTAATTACGGTTAATGAAAGATATAAAAACAATTCAATTAGAAACAAAATCAAAGTTACACGGCAGTGGTTAAGTAGTTTGTAAGTTTGTTAGTCATGTCCTTCCTGTGGTCCGGATAAATATAGAGGACACAATTGATGTGGAAATGAATTAAACAGGAATTGAAACACGAACGCAGACAGCAATTGAGCTTAAAACAAAACTGTGAAACTCACCACATGAATTTAACCACAGCTTCGCGGAGATTCTGCTGCTCTTTGCCGAGCTGTGTGCGAATACTGCTGATGTGCTTGGAGGCCTTTCTGCTCTGGGGCAGGTTCTGACCTCCGTAACTTTGACCTGGTCTGCTGTCTGCCCCTTCAGTGAGCCCATCTCCTTCAGCGCGCACACACACACACACACACACACACACACACACACACACAGTAGTTCAAACAAGTTAAAAAAAAAAAAGTAGTATCAAAGAATACTCTTCTGTGTGACTTAAGTTTTAATACCCACTTTTCTCAGCTGCTTCAGTTCCTTGGGGTCTCTGTATGAGTGGTGGAAACGGCGAGAATGAAGGTTTTGTTTCCATCCAGGGTTGTCTTCCGTGGACCTGTACAACAGAGTTTGCCTTTAGTTTGAGCCCGTTTTCACATTTAAATAGAGAGGTGTTTGGACCAAAAACATATGCAACTTAACAAGCTGGGAAATGACAATATAAGAGTAATAAGGGCAAGACGCTAACTTTTTTATTGTCAAGTGCCAACATTTTACTTCCAACTGAAAAAGTTAGCTAATAACTACAGACAAACACAGTCGGGTAAACGTGACAGACATTTCCCGGCTTCTCTAACGATATCTGTATATCTATATATATGTTTTCTAAACTTACCTGTGGATGTGGTAGTGAGAATACTAAACTATCGATTTTACTTTTCTTCTTGGGCGAACTCATGTCGGTAGTTGTGCAAAGCTATCATAACGAAGCTCCGTAACGAAACACTTGTGCCGTTGCTATGGCCGTTGCTAAGGAAGCCAACGGTGAACTCGCTTGAACTCCGGTGTCCAATCGAGATCTGTTTCCTCGTCGAGATTTGTTTCCCTTCGCCCCGCCCCCGTCCGAAATGGTCCCAAGGGCGAAGGAAGCGTGAGTTCTGTCTGAAGAGGTTGTATTGAAGATATTAAATCCAAATTTCATGACTGTCTAGTTATATTTTTAAACCGGGACAACAGCACATATGTTTTTTTTTATGTCTTTATTAACACAACCAACTACTGTTATTTCTATCAATAAAAAATATCATATTTGTGAGAGACTTTTCATTTGGGATATTATGGACTTTTGGAAGAAAGTGTGCTCATGCATTCATAAATCGCTATTTTATCATATTTGTCTTAAATCCAGCTCCATCGTCGCAGATAAAGCACATCCTGACAGCTTGTAATATTACTGTCAGATACTGTTCCCCCTCTGTTCCATAGGAAAGGATGCTCACACATCTTTCAAATTCATACTGCTGACTTCTTTCCCCACAACTGATAAGTCCTGTGATTTCCAGGTATGACATCATTAAATTTGACCATGACAGCTGGGGGAACGCATCCTGACAGCTTGGAATATTATAGATATATATTATTATATAAATTATAATCCTGTAAGAAATCCCCTTTTTGCCGGATGTGTCTGTACTCTGATCACATCTTCTTTTTTTCCTGTTTTCCTTGCAATTATCCTTATGACTGTCTATTATTTTACCTGCTCTGTGCCCTCGATTACAACCAATCCAGTCAGTTTTACCTGTTGAAAAACCTTTAAAGGGCCAATAGAGCTCATAAAAGGCTGTATTTCACCTGCCAAAAAGTGATTACAGCTTCTACCTTGTGACTGAAAGGTTGTTTCTGCATCAAATTGACTTGATGTCACTCTTGGTGGTTATATTTGACAGATTATAGCCCACTCACTCTTTTTTACCTGTTGAAATACCTTTAAAGGGTTGAGATTATCAATAAAAATGTATAACTAGGGATTCTGCATATGTTTGGCATTTTTACTTTAAAAGATCAACAGCAATCTAATCATTAGAATTTTGAAAAAAATAAATTTTTAACTGTTTTCAAAATATAAAGCGACAAAATCAATCTTATGGCTGGCCCAATTTGGCCAGCCCTGCTTTAGTTATATTCCCCCTTATCCTGCGCTGGACGCCTGATTGTTGCATCCTGTACACATTGCAGGATACACACAATGGGCTTAGACGTTGGCCAACCGACAGGTAATTCATAGACTGAATTCACTGGTTATCACAGTAATGAGACAATCACATATAAAGTCACACTTACTGAAATCCATTTAAGTGAAAAATCCAACATTTATTCGCTTGAATATGCTTATTTGCCACCTAAAATATTAGCTGGAAAAACGAATTTCACAGCCATTAAATTGTCATGAACAACAACACTGGATTATTTTGAGAAAAATTATCTATTTAATAATTTAACTGGACAACAAATACACAGTCAGGGTCAAATTCTTAGCTCACCTTCTTACAGGTAACACTCAACACACATTTAAGCAAATATAGATACCATAAGCAGCAGTCTAGCTACGGGCACACAAAAATGTACCGGGATGATGGTTGTAAATAACATAAGAGGCACTCAAACCTATTGAATTAACACGACTTTTTCAGGTAAAACTCTATATAATGAGCACTCTCTTTTAAAACCATGTTTAATAATGAAAGTGGGATATATAAAAGTTGTATAAGAGTTTTCCTGAACACAGACACAAGCTTCGCATAAAAACTGTGAGATTATTGAATTTGAAGCTCACTTTTAAAGACCAGGTGGTAGGTTAACTTCCCTCGGTAACTATGGTCTCGGCATCCTTGAGGGAAGAACTATCCTGTATCTCATGTGCCTTGATCGGATAACCCACCAGAACCGCTCAGCTGAACCTCGCAAAACTTTAGCTGTTTCTGGCGTCTCTAGCTGTGAACATGCGGCTGTTTTAAAGTGTATTACCGTTTCTCATCATGCTGAAACTCTCCTGGATTTCTGAAACAAAAATACGCATGGTATTTTCCTTTATTTCCCTTTACATATTACATTAAAAATATCAACACAACTATTTACATGAAAATCCAAAAAATATATCTGGTTCAAGAACCAAACCTCTCGCAAAATATATCCAAAATAAACACATCAACTTGTCTCCCGACAGAGTAGAAATGCTAAGAATTGTGTAAAAGAAACAAGCACATTAAAAGTAACATTATTCAGGATCAATTGGTTTGTGTTGGTCAAAACAAATAACTTATAATAAACTAGATCATAAAACTATACAGTGCTTATGCTAACATTATCTGAGATACCGAAGCATGTTTAAAAGCCTGAGTACTTTAATCTGAACATTATGTCAGATCATGGTTGAACATCTGTAAGTGGGACAAGATGAACTTCAACATGTTATTCCAAGTAAGACCTTGAGCAGGGGGTGTCGTTTGGAATAGCAAGTGCCGATGATCACACACACTTTGGCATACATCACCGAACATGTCCAGTATCTGAGGTGGGTTTCGTGGCGCTTTTGGGAAAAACCCAACTCCGGTCCACAATAACAAGGAAGACAAAGTGACATGCACCTCTCAGAGCATTCACCAGACCTTGCAGTGGCCGAGGAGCTGCTCTTTGAGCTCCAAACAAGAGTTTTAAAGTTCTGCCCGCGAAACGGAATTCCTCAGGACAGGCAGCGTGAGCTCAAACCTTAAGAGGAAAGATAAATTAAATATTAGCATTATTATAATTAGACCATTTTAGCCATTTGTCTCCCCACAAAGGTGTCTTTGCCTTCTTACTATTAACCAGAAAGGGTCAATGAGTTTGTTGTAACCGTGTGAGCTGTGAAGGTAGCAGCCAGTTAGCTTAGCACAAAGACTACAATAAGGATAGAAGAGTGGCATCGACACATCTTGCTCTCCAGACATAAGAAAACATGTTTGTTTGGTAAAGTCCCCAATAACTGTCACATCATCGTGATTTTAATAGTGTTTGTTGTAATGGTGTATTGACGCAAAAATGTTTATTCCCCACTTATCATGAATCATCGCAACGGTAATGTCTGTAAAAAAATAACCACAAAATGACAAACATATGCCATATAATACATCAAACTCAACTTTGTGATCCACTCAGAAGTATAACTTGCAGCTACCGTCTCACACAAATCATGGAAAAGTAGAAAAGTGAGGCTCATACCATTCTGTGATGCCTTTGGTTATATCCAACTGTGAAAAGTCGATCATCACCTGTTGACAGGAGCAGAACCTGTCAGTTATCCACACAATTGCAGAAATGTGACAACCATAGCGGGCAACACATTGTTTTTTTTGCAATACATGTGTGAAATGACAACATTTCCAACGTTGAACCATAATAAACTGAAGCTGAAAATGTAGAGGTTTCTTTATTTGTCTCTCATCCATGGCTTTGAAATCTTGTGCCCGAAAATGAAAAGTCTATCTGAAGCCTTACCATGCCAATGTCCTTTCTCTCCCGTGTGTGGAACATCTTGTTATTTTTCACTGCCACATCCAACTTCCTGGTTTTTACTTCCTCAAGTGACACGTCAAATTCGAACCTGCGATGAAAGAGTTGCAGACATCAATTCAACGTCTGTGCCTCCGAGTGCAACAACGTCACGTTGATCATCAAGTCATCAAAATGTCTATGTTGCTGATGTCAGACGGATCCTGTGAGCTTACTTTTCATTGAAGACCGGATTGAGTGATCTCTTCTTGACATGCGTCTTCTTGCGGTGTATCCAGGACTGGTCAGGGAGCAAATACAGGCGGACGTACGAGTCTGTGCCATTCTCACTGCATCGGAATAAGTTCCTGTCGGCAGCAGAGTACACACGGTTCATTCACACAACTGAGCCATATAAATTTTAAAATAAATTCATTTGCAGGTTCAATGAACGCAATATTCTGCTTTGTTAGGTTGGATTCATCCACATAATTCACACTAGGGATGGAAGTTATCAGCTATCTAATGAAAATCGCGGTTGATAATGCAAAGCCAAATTGACTTTCATTGACCAAACAAGTGCAGCGTCTGCACAGAAGGAGAAGAAGAGCAAGCACAACACGTTATTGCCACGCTCAGTACAAGCAGTGACCCAAACCAAGTTTTCACCAGACCGTTGTTTTTAAACACAGATTCAGTGGAAGACAACTGGATTGCAATTTGCAAAACAACGTCCGGCAAGAGTTTTAAAACAAGCCTACGAGTTTTAACACGATAAACCTAATCAGAGCTATGAAATATTAATTCCCGCATCGTTGCTCAGTACATCCTAGCCTTTTCAACCTCAGGTGTGCATAAACTTCAGGTTATGAACTTCTTGTTAAGATATAGAAATGTGAAATGATCAGTTATCTTGTCAGTATCGGCCGTGAGAAGCATTAATCATTTGTTATCGCGATCAACTGAACAACATCCTTTCGGTGCATCTGTAATTCATACGGAGGAAATAACGACTAAAGTGGCTTCAGACTTTCGCACTGCAAACCTCTATTGTCGTTCCATCCCAATACAAAGCTACATACATGTTGATTTTATCACACAGACACTGAAATACGTGATGGATTTTTCCGAAGTACCTGCAAGCGTCAACCATGACGACGAGCTTGTTCCTCAGGGTGGCGTAGCGTACAGTCAGGTGGATCTCCCCAAATGAACCCTGATGCTTCCTGATGGCTCTACAGCGACGAGAACATTTGTTAATATCACAACACTTGCTCAAATCCATTCAGTTCATGGCAGCAGGTTTGAAGTCACCACACTAAAAGGTGTAAAAAAAAAAATAAAAAAAAAAAAGACACGAGGACGCACTGAACAGAACTATAGACTCACTCTGGAAACGAGGCCCCCTCCGTAAGGTCGAAACGTGACGAAGCGATGGAGTTGTCCGACAGCAGGCTGTGGGAGTCAAAGCGACGCATGTTCGAGGGCGGAGGTGACCGCCAGGTTTCAGACGGCTGGAGGGAGCTGCGACCGTGACTTGACGGGTTGTCGTGCAGGCCGTTCTGGAGATCAGCTGCCCGGGCTGCAGGTGGGAAGGGGACAGCGGGGTTGGTGTTGGAGGAAAGTTCTGGAGAGGAGGATGTAGCGGAGGGACTGGATCCAGGTCCGTTAACTCCTTGGTTGGTCTGAGGTCCTCGGTGTCTGACTTGTGAAGGAGGATCGAGGACAATCTTCGGCAGAGGCTTTTCCAAAGTAAGAATCTATTGTGGGATTGGGGACATGGCTAATGTCAGTGAAATAACAGATTATCTCATTTTTGGTTGAACACGTTTAGTTACATTAACAGGAAATAAATGGTAGAAAAAAGGGAAATTGCCTACAGATGAACAGAAAGCAGCTTACTGTCCTTTTTGCGTCTGAGACTGTGTATTCGTACTGAGTGTGTTACGTGTACCCACCCTGAGCGTGGCTTTCAGCTTGATCTGGCTGTTTGCTCCGGAGCGCTCCAGCGGGAAGCGCTGGTCTATAGCCATGTTGGAGACGTTGAGCAGGCGATTCAGGGGCAAGTTGAGGACGCCGAGCACAGTCTTCTTCTCCGGCTCTTTGATCTGGACCACGAGAACGCAATATTAAAACTGTTCAAGCGGTGAATGGAAACGGTTTTATACCTCCAGAAGATATCGATCTGACTGAAAGGGGTCCAGTTTTATCCAACAATAACGAGTATTCTATCGTGTAAATCAACGTGACAGTCTTTTGTAAGTGCAATACGTATCGACACATAGATGGACCATTTCCAAATATGGTGACATTCGTTTAAATTCAAAGCCTTTGTGATCATAACAGTTAGTTATCATGACGTTGGTTGCTATTGGAAACATGCATTTTGTTGATAGAGTAAAACACTGTCAGCTCAGTCACTTCCCCCGAGAGAGAAATGCGTGGCGTGTGCAATATCTAACGACAAACCTCAACACTGAGCTGCTGTGTTTTGATGTCATGCACGAAGAAGGTGAAGCCCTCCTCCCACACCGGGTCTTTGGATGAAAACACAATCTGCGGAGAGAGGCGACAATTCATTACAAAAGGCAACACACACACAGCGCGTTCACAAGATTTCTACCCAACAGCCATGTCAATTTTGACTGAAACTTTTCAGTCGGACGGTTACAAGTCTGCTCGCTTGTGCAGTGTTAATATACACCAAAACAAGTATCAGCATTCATAAACAGATAGGACTTCATTTGTTTAACAAATTAAAGAGAAATTTGTGTTAATTAAAGGAAACATGTCATGCTCATTTTCAGGCTCCTTCTCCGAATACCCGAATAATCTTTTACATGCACAAGAACACTTACAACGGGCTGAATGGATGAGAAAGCGTAGTGCGAGCTGTACCTTGCTTTTCTGGACGTCTTCATCAACGGATAGTTCCACAAGAGAGTTCGGGCAGGCAGTTCTCTTCGTGAGCTGAAAACAAAGCAAATCCGTCAGGCATGCTTTCACGCACTGTGTGTCAACAACACTGACAGCAACAATGAGGAATGTTCGTTGGATCTTTGGACCTACTTAACACTTGCCACTGCTTTCAGTTTGTCTCCCATATGTCACAGTTCTGCCATTATCATTAGAACTATGCTCTCACTCGTCACAAAAGGAAGGGTTAGGGTTAAAACCCATTTGAATTCTGTCTACAAGCAGCTGGTTGCCCTCTAGGTTAGGTAGGATGGTTTGCATTCCACTCCCTAATAAGACGAAGACACACCGCCCCACCGTCTGGGAGACACGTAAAACAGATGTTAACTCTGGCAAATCAACAGGGGAGGTGAACTCTTGCTACTGGTGGTAGCAACACCTAGCATGCCTGCATGTCTGACCCTCACTTTGACAACAGAAGAAGAAAAAAAAGCGGCTGATCCTTCGCTAAACTAAACACAATGAATAAAGTGTATAAACATGTTCCCAGTGGGATGGTTTTTTGTTTTTTTTACCCAGAATCTTTAAGATGCACTGTGCAGTTTTGGAGAACACAGTTTCATACTGTTTTACTTTGTTTACATGTGGCGGACCCTGCCACCTTTTCCAGCTTCAAACAGCGTTCTGGGGAACTTATTTTCCTCTGATAACAGCTTGTGTATTCAGTTATGGAAACAATATATATTTATATTATGACCTCATTAATATTGTAAATATTAATATTCTAATGAATATCAAAACCCCATAGTACCCCAAGTGTAGCTTGTGTACTACGAAACAATGTGGCTCAATATAATGACAACTTGACAAGAAAAAACTCAGTGTTGTCTTTCCATTCTCTTTTCAAAAATATAATACATAATGTATAATATAAAAGGTTAGGGTTAGGGTAGGATAGGAAAAGCTCAATACATAATTAATCTTCTCGCCGATGATCCCCTTTGCTTATGTAGGTCGTATAGAGGCATCAGTATTCAGTAGAGGCTATTTCATAACCAGTTAAAACTCCCTGTAGTCGCTTTAAGTAAAGTGCTTGAGTAAATGTCCTTCCCATCCCTGCGTCTCTCCCACTTCACTTTTTTTTTTGACTGTATTTTCACACAATCACCAGCAGGGGGCATCCAGAGGCAATAGCTGCCACTAATAGTTCAAGTTAGGACACTGTGCGTTGAGATAGATGTGTTCACTGGGTCAAATAGTGTCCTTAAATAATCTTAGGGTTTGGTTACAACTGTCTTAATTAACAGGCGGATGGGTTTGAGTGGAGTGGGTCCAATGTTTGTCCCAGAAACCGTCGTGTGACATTATTTCTTTCTTCTGCGAAGCAATCTTAAAATCCTAAGAAGCATCACTTTATATTACATTTACAAAGAGGACAAATGGGTATGAGGGTTGAATTCCCTCGACAAAATCCACACCACAACAAATATTCAACACTTCTCTGCGTGTTTCTTCATGCTGGGATCCTGAACAAGCGTCGGGTTGAGGAAAAGAAATCTAGCAACATAAACACCAGCCGGTAATAACACACCCACATAGAATGACAAGCATGCACCGGACAAACTGGAAATACCAGCTACAGCACAGCGAGACAAGTGTACCTGGAGCACTACCAGAAAACATCTGACCTTACTTAAGGCTTTTGTTTGACGTTGGCAAACAAAGGAGCTGTCGACTGTGAAGAAGACGCTGCATTGCTGCCTGATTTTATCCTGAACTCTTTCAGTCACATATTTTCTTAGGTTGGCAACACCCATTTAAACAAGGAACTACTATAACTCTCAAAATGGCTTTTTATAAAAGACACAGAAGAGAAATCCAGATTTTGATGTTAGGTGCCCCTGAGCTATGAGGCCTTATGCTTTCCACTGCAGTCTAGTAAAAAGCTGCGATGTAAAAGAAGAAAAGAAACAGTTCTGTCGGAACAGGGGTTACAGAAAAACTCTCGTCTTACCCGAGCTTCCTTCGAGTGCTTCCCATGTTTCTGATGCTCGGTCATCTCACTGCGGTCTTTCTGGAGACAACACAAGAACACACGTCAACGCGTGTCCATCCGTGTAGCATCGCCTGCTCTCGGGAGCGACGACAGGCCCTGTTAGAAGACACTTACCGGTAGGTTTGACGCATTGTCCAGGTACACTGCAAGCATAGCGCACGCAAAGCTGTCTTCAGACTGGAACGGAGAGATGGCAAAGAAGAAAACACAATTGACACAACTGCTGGCACAAAAACTCAAGATACACACAGGACCGACCTGTCGTTAAAGCGGTATCTAGCGGTGAGATTAAAAGACTGCAACCATCTGAACACCCCTCGCCTCAACCTCCCAAACCGCTCTCTCTAGAACCAAGTTCGGTTTGTCCTTTCTAGGCTACTGTAGAAACGTGGCGGTGCAACATGGAGGACTCTGTGGAAGAGGACTCACTCCCTCTGTAGATATAACTTTGATTCTTTTCCTGGTTTCAGGCAATCGTACACTAATTTAAACGTAGGTATAAGTATTCAACTTCCACCCTTAAATCTTTCACACTGGACCATTAAGATAAGCAAACGTGTGGCCAGGAGACTTGAATGAATACCTGTTGATATCAAATGTAAAATATAATAAAGATTTTAAAAAATAAAGCAACAATGGGGTCACCTCCGTCGGCAGGTTGGGGTCGGTCTGGAGTGAAAGCCACTGGAGCTTGAGGTGAACTTCTCCATTCTGGACATCGTCGAGAGGAAACCACTGCAGCGGTGCACAAGTTTCATTAGTCAACGTAATAATTCATATAAAGACTTTATTTTAACATGTAAATGTTTTTTTTTTCCACGTCATTAAAAGGTCGATAACATTTTTAAAGCAGACAAATCATTTTAAAAATATAACACATCAACAGAGCTTGTAGTTCATGTTTAATGAAAACTCACCTGATCAATTTCTTTCTCCCGCTTCACTTCTCCTAAATCAAGGCGACACCTGAAGTGAAAATCAAAACGGCGTTAAACGATACTGTCCTGTTTATTTTCATTGAACTATATTTCGTGCTGAGGCTGAGCGTCACATGAGCATCATTAGAATAAAAAGTAAACTATTAATTACACAGTAATCAAGACAAAAGTCGTAGTAATGAGAGTCAGCCATTAAAATTACCCCCGATTATGAAACTCTGTACAGTGAAGTGAATAAAAATACAGGTGAGTCTTTGAGCAGTGACCCAACTTGTTTGTGCCGATAACATCCTTACTTTCCAATGAAGTCATCTTTATCCGTGTCCTCGTCGTACAGGTCCAGCTCCAGCTCTTGTCCGGGGGCCTCATGGACGACAAACTGCACGCAGATAAAGGAAATCCAGTGTCAATTAGATTTCTAAAGCTTTTAAGGAAAAGCTTAAGCAGATTAAACGTATGAAAGAGATACCAGACGATGAATATTCCACCTGAAGCAGTGGAAAATACACAGTTTTGGTAAATATATTACTACTATGACACCCACAGCGCGTTACAGTTACTCTACCTCATACACTTCGTTCCACTTGGGATGCAAATTCTCTTTGATGGTCTTGGTTTTGAAATGCCGGTTGCCGACTCGGAGTGTTGCGTAGGGGTCTGATTTGCCTTTCACTAAACCCATCATGTACGTGTCCTTAGCCACCAGGTCTCTGGCCTCCAGCAAGTGGACCCTCACCACACCCTGAAGAGAAGACAAGGACAGCACGACTTGAATTAAAGATGGCTGAAACCACACGCTCCCACGCACAATACATGGATCCAACTAGTATATCGGATAAAGCAGATTACGTACGTGTTCACCTTTAAAAGCTTTATTAATACACTGAGGTTTATCAACCAATGGTGTCGGCTCCTCGTCTTTAAGGAACAGTTCACCCAAAAAATGAAAATGCAGTTGTTATCATCCCATCTCGTGCATCCACTTCAGACGGGGTGCATACTAATGCGGCAAGCATCGCAGTGAAAGTGAAGATTTTGTTTAAATAAAAAAAGGGGGGTGTAAATAACGTCTTTTCAAATAAGTCTGAGATCTCGGGGCTGCTGGAGACTTGGATTACGCCAGACACCAGTATGAAGCCATTTACTTTTATTTTGGTTGTTTTATTTTTTCCCCAATGTTCCCATCTGTGTCAGTTGTTTAGGAGAAAGCTCAAGAAATGTTTTGTGGACTGAGAAACTTCCCATGACTTTCCATAAGCATGAAGGTGACTGACTTTTCATTTTTGGGTGAACTATTCCTTTAATTCTTACTTGTTTTTTCCATTGCATTCACACATCAGACTTTTACTTATGATAACGTATCTTGGAGTGGACAATTACCTTTATTTTCAATATTTATTTATTTCATTTTGTGGATATTAATGTTGTTTTTTGTATTTGTGTACAGATGTTATATACAGCTGGAAAGGGAAGGACTGTTGTAGCAGTCCAATTGTTTGAGACTTGCTATTTTTCTTTGTTTGGGCTGATTTTCCCTCGTGACCAATTGCAGGGGATTCAGATCACCTGTGCACAGGTGGGGACACTGACCCCTGATTGAGGAGTGGAAGCAGCTCGGGGCATTTCACTCCCAGTCAATCACGGTGTGATGACGCCCTTTTGGTAAAGGCTTAAGAGAGGTTCCACCACAGGACTATGAATAAATTGTACTATTGCAGAATAAAATAAATAAAAATAAAAAGAGATTCAAACTCACAATATTTTCTCACATGACAGGTAAAAGACAGGGCAGGTGATGAAATGAATATTAATACATCAAATGCAAAGCTTATCTCACATACACGAGGTAGCGGGAACCTCATCTGGTCCACTTTGACCTGGTCTATGAGGGGCACGCACATGCGGTTGGGCAGCACCATGAGCGAGGCGATGATGTCCACGATGGTCCCCTCAGACAATGAACTGGAAGGGATGAGACGAGATGATGAGATGAGAGAGCTTTACAACAGCAACGTGTTGAGGTGACCGTCGAGTTAGGAGGTTTTCTGTGGAAACTAACCTGAAGGCCGGGGAGTCCAAAAGGTTCGTCATGCCGGTCCAGTTGATTTCAAGAGTCTGAGGGGGAAAAAAAAAATAGTTTCAACTTGGCTCAGTCCAAAGCTCAAGTGATGACAGGAAGGCAGTGGTTCCCAACCCTTCTCTCTCAGGGACTTCTTTTCTATCATTAAGAAAATTGACTATATTCAATGTATAACAACAAGAGGACAGAACGACTATACAATTAAATGTATTATGATGTTTGTTTTTTTTACAATCGTACATATTTAAAGGGCTCTGTGGAACTTGCTCATGTTAGCGGACTTCATTTCTAACAGAGAGGTGCTGAGACGAGGCACTCGGGAACAGACTGGTCCATGAAAACAAGCCACATTGATCTTTTGTTTTAAATTAAATTAAAAAAACGTCTTAGTTTTCACAAAAACTGTATGAAATGCTGAGATAAAGGCCTCCTGTATATTCTGTATATACCCCCCTGTGAAGCTCTGATGCCGCCTTTGTGGGTTTGCGACCCCTCTGGTTGGGAACCAGTGCAGTAAGGTAATGAAAAATGTCACCGGGGCACTCACGGGCCGTCGGATGAAGAAAAAGGTGACTCCTCCCACCAGTGGTGCTTCACCAATAAGCGGCTCCAAAATGACCCTCATCATTCCCTTGAGCTGGAAGATGCAGGACAGTTTTAACACGACTAGTGAACACGTATAATGATGATGACGATGATGATGACAAGGGTAATGCAGAGAATAGTAAAAAGTTGAGGCGCCTACTTGAAGTCCTTTGACTCCTGCTGTGATCGGCTCCTTCACCAAAGCGTCGATGTCCACATCACCGTCATAACTGCAAAATGAGTAAAGATGTAAAGACCGTACACTCACTGTACTCTTGTTTTGGGATTATTTCATCAATCTTTAAGCCTATAATGTGTCAAATCGATTTTAAAATTCTCTGTACAAATTTTCAGAGCCTGAAGTCTTCATATTGGTTCTTTTGTTCAAGGAGTCCAAAAACCCAAAGACTCTTCATTTACTGTCATAAATAACAAAAAAAAAAAGCAGCAAATCTTCACGTTCAAGAAGCTGGAAGCGGCAAAAGATACAAACAGTTCAGAAGTGGGAACTGAGTCTAACCAACCATATGTTCATGTCGAGAATCACCTCCCTCTGATCCACTTCATGTGTGTACGCTTTCATCCCAGTGATCCTGAGAGGCTGGAAATGAAGGCAAACACATTAAAGGAACCAGTCAACCATGTTTAATGAGACACTACCACACTCTCAGTCTATCACATACAGGTGCTTTAAGAGTAATGGATACAAACTCACAGTGTGTCCGAAGTGGACCTTGGTAAACTTGAACGTTTTGAGGGCGGGGTTGGAGAGCCTCACTGCCGGCTCGATGTTTTCTTTAAGGAGCTTCTCCATGTACATCCCGAAGAAAGGCCAGGCCTGCTCCAACACCTGACACATGACGGGACGATTGGGATGGAACGTGTTAATCATCAAAAAAACATCATCAGATAGAACCAGAAAGAAGCAAGTAGATAACTTTATTTTGATACCGTACCTTGTTAATCCAGTCAACTTTCTCCACATCAGGAAAGTGAACCTGAGAAGGAAAAAAAAAAAAAGACAGCACAGCGGAGTTAGAGGTGAGTCTGTAAGTATCAGGCAACATTAAAGCGTGCATCGTGGTGGTGATGGGAGACAAAATCGTGTCCGTGATTATAAATTATCCATCATGCAAATCTTCAAATGGCTTATGCGCCACATTAAAGGAACAGCTCACCCAAAAGATTTTAATTCAGTCATTATCTCGCCGCTCCCTCGTGCCGATGGAATGTGAATTCTCGTAGTCCAGAACACATTTCTGGAGATTCACAGTGAAACATTCTCCTGAATAACTTAAGTTGATGAGGACAACTGAAAGAAGCACATAAAAATGGCTCCATGTAGTTTATAATCAAAGTCTCCTGAAGCCCAGAAATCACAAACTGATTTGGGAAAGACAATATTTACAACCTCGACGTGCTCTGACGCTTTTAGCTCAGCAGCTGCCGTGAAGATTTCAGCTTTAAAAGGACAGACACTGTTTTGCTGCGAAGCTCCAGAAATGTTTTGTGGACTACAAAACTTCAACCTGACTTTCCATCGGCATCGTCGTGAGTAGATAAAGACTTATGATTTTCATTTCCGGGTGAACTGCTCCTTTTTAAAAGAAATAAATCACAAACTGCGGAGGATCCAGCTTTGAAAGTCTCAGCTAATTTCTTTCCATTTCAAAAAAAAAATTGACAGCATTCCTTTGTTGAAAAAAAATTGGATGTGGAAGAAGCACAGTGAGATTTGTTTACGGAGGGCTTACCAAAGTTTCGTTGCGGCATCAAAACTGTGGACTGTAAGAGAGGGTTTTAATTATGTTCTCATTGTTTAATGTTCCCAAATAAACTACAGTACAATCTGAGTTCTACTGAAGAGGGAGGACTCACCACAAAAAACTAAGATTAATCAAGACCTATGAATCAGATCCATTGACAGAAATCACAAATCTGCATATGTCAAAATAGAATTCTGCTTTGGGTTTTAAACCAGTAGTATGTCATCATCATCATTTCAGAGGTGTCAACTGCTGCCTTAATGATCAATTAGCGATTAATCGTTAATAATATGTGAAATATGTTGAACATTCTTCCTTTTAGAAAGCTGCTTTAACCACTGACATGATCTGTCTGATGTTAAATCAGAGTCGGCTTCATTAGGAGCAAAAAGAACAGATCTAGTAAACATAAAGTTACTGGGTTTTAATCACGGCATCTTTAAAAAATACAATACTTGTATTCCAATTAAATACGTTTTCTCGCACCAGTATTTTGATTGATTTTATTTGGATGTATTTGAAAAGCAAATATTAGTAATCTGTTATCGTCTATCTCTTAATGTCGATTAAGACATTTGTAATCTATAGTCTTAACAGCGATCAATCAGTGAATGACCATTAAAAGGACATCTGATCTCACACTGACTGTGCACACATTACAGTCCTCTGACACTGGCAGAGCCGCTCTGATCGTCTCTCCCTTCTCAGTTCCCATGAGTCACACTAGGCGAGGGTGTGGTGTAAACCAAATGTGGGGGCCGCAAACTAACAGCCCGTTTGGCTGGCTCCATGACCCATCCCTGAGTGTGGGAGGTCCAGCCCCAGTATGGCATGTCATGCAAATACAGTGTGTTGTAGTCAAGGCAACAGAGACAGTGACATGTCCCACAGCACCAGCTGTTCTCAGGGTGTTCTGGACCACTTATCTGGATACTTTCAGAGGCCTGGATTGACCAGCAGAGTATCAAACTAAAGACAGATGTGACGCTGGAGCTTTCCTCAATGGCTGGAATGTTGTTGGATGGCTGGTTTTCTGGAGTGAAACCACTACAGGTGCTCATAATTAAACAGTATAACACAACACATACCCATGATGCCATCTGTAGGGCACTCTGCAGCTCCTTGTGGACCACTTGTGTTTCATTGTCCACAAAGTCGATGGCGGTTCCGATCCGGGCGTCCTTCCACTGGCGGTTCTTCTTCCACCAGGAGACCATCATCATGCACAACAGCACCCAGCTGACGCTGAGCCCCAGGTATCCCGTCAGATACACGGGGTAGAGGACGAACATGGCTCGGCCGAAGTAAGTCAGAAACTCCATCAGGAGACGGTTGACAGCGGAGGAGCTCAGCGTCTCGGTGCTGCCGTGGCTTCCCCCGAGCCCCGCTCCCTCCGCCGCCCCGCTCGGCTTCATCTGTCCGTCGGATGCCATCGGGTCGGACTCCCGCTGGAAACCTGGTTTCCTGACGTCCAGAAAAAAGGGGTTCGATCACGCTGACTGCCCGAACAGATCCCTGCGGTCTACGACGAAAACAAACCAGGGGAGCCGATCTAGTCCACACACACCGCGGGTGCAGCAGTGAAATGAGCCGTGGCAGTCCAAAAACTTCCGTGTTCGGAAAACTTCCTACAGACAGGTAGAGGTAGGTTAGGCTCACCTGCGCCCGTGGGTGGGGAAAGAGCTGCACGACAGAAGAAAAAAAAAGAAAAGAAGTCCACCCTAAAAATGAACGTACACGGCAGACATTAATGTCTGATTATAAACACGTGAAATGACATTAAACCCTCCATATCATGGTGACGTGACGAGGAAAACAAATTAACTCCGTTTAGAGTTTGACTAACAGCTGGAACAATCATTACACTCCCTTCAGGGTTTATTATGGAGGACCACAAGTGTCATAGGAATAGTAATAAAGCGTTTAACTAATTGTATAATAAAAAATAGGCATTACATTAATAAATAAGCCTCCAAATTAATGTATGAATCTATTAATAAATAGATTAAATTCCTAAGTATTCATCACTAGTTGTTTTCCCTTTTTGATTTAAATCATTTATTGATGGATTAATATTTCCTTTGTACTTTTTTATTTATAATTTCTCTTTTTATTGGTCTTTAAAATATCAAATAATGAATAATTTAATTAATAGATGTATAAAGTAATTTGAAAACAAATGTATTAACGCATATTTTATTGAACGATTAATACATTCAACTGTAAAATTATTTAATAAAGTATGATTAAGCCTCTTGTGGCACTAGAGGGAGCTGCATGTAATCTGAAAACTGCCCCCACTGATGCCCCTACCTGGCTATGTTGCATTGTGGGTAATGTAGGCGACAGAAGAAAAATGTGTGGAAAACAAAAGGCAATATCTCTGATTCTGTTGAGTGAATATTGATCATTTGTTTTAAACTGTCTTTAATGGGTCCAAGACTGTTGTTGGCCTTGACTTTGTCATTTTTTTTCAGAATTTATCAAACACACTTTAATGTGTAAAGCTGGTGTAATTGCCCTTTAATTGACCCCCTGCAGCCAAACAGAATCAAGTATTTACTCAGACCATGGCATAAATACATTTATTTTCTTTTGTAGATGTCATGTTTTTATGGATTCAGTTTATTTGAATGTTTTTGTGACTGCGACAGTAAAATCATAATCACGTAGAGCTGATAGAGCAGCAGCAGTGTGTCACTTCTGTTATCTGAGGAGCCCTAAATCACAACCTTCACAACTCTGATAAGAGAAAACAGTCTGAGTAGAAAGTGTGCAGTGAGACCTGCAGGTGGAACCAGAGAGTCACTCTCAGAAAGCTGTGTGACAACATGTCTGTGATTTCCTGTCCTCTGTAATACCGTCTCACTTCTCCTATGTTCTGATAATAGAAATGCACATGCAGGCAAATTATCACTTAAATGTTTCAATCCATATTTATTTATATAACCAGAGATAAAACAACACAGAACCAGGGCCATATATCCTACTGTTCAAAGACATGCGATGGAAAGGTAAAATGCATTTATTAAATTAAATGCTAAAAATATAATCTACAAATTACCCACTTTACTGTGTTTGCTGCTCTAAGAGACACAAATGCAGAGAAAGTAACTTTAAATAGAAAATATACAAAACAGACTATATCAGTGTGCTTTAATAACATTTTATTTCTGCATTGTTGGTTAGTAGAATGTATAAGTTTCAATTTTACATACAAAACCAAAAGTAATTGTTGGACATGTGTACACAGATAAGCTTTCATTATAACATGATTTCCTGAAACAGAGCAGTTAGTTTCCATCAGCCTCCCAGGAGCCACAGTGGTCAGTGCAATTACACAGTACATAACATAAAGGCAAAAATGTGTTCTTTGATTTCTTCCTCCATGACAACTCTACAGTTTGTTCAGATGTTTTTAAGACACTATCTGGTCTGACCTACTCATACTTTCATGATTAGACCCTTGTAATCATCATCATTGGTTGTAAACCTGGTACTACATTACAGGCCTCATTGTAAGATTAAGCCAAATATCTTGTGATGCTGAAACAAATACATTAATCAACGGTTAATTAGCAATGATTGCTTTTTGTTGTAAGGCACTGTCAAATGTAAGAGATGTCTTATTGCTTGAATGTAATCAAATACTCAGGATAAGCCTGGCAGTCATGGAAGATGACAAACATGTTGGGCTTGGCCACATTGTCCACAACACTGTCGTACTTCTGAATCCCGGTGGAGTCCTTGGCCGGTGTAGTGATCATATTTTGTTGTCCAAGGGCGGAATCCCCTGTCAGCACTCGGCAGAGGTACATGAGCTTCTCCCCATTTTGTGGCTTGGAGTAGGTGTCCGAGGCAGAGTAACTAGAGTTGACAGCAAAGTATGTGCCATTGCCATAACAAGCAGCTGAAAATGGAATAGCAGCAGAAAGTTATTGAGGTAGTCTGTATCTGTGAGATACTTGCTGTAATTTCATTGTATTATTTGCTTTTTCATACTGTAGTGTTGTTGCCTGGCTCTGCCATACTAATTTGCAAATGCATCATCCCTGCAGCACTCTATTACATCTGACATTGAAATCAGATGACTGAAAACAACCTACTGAGTTGGAACTGTCTGGTTAAACAGTGTCCCCTATTTTCTACATAAACTTCTCACCATTCTTTCCTGCAAAAACCCTGTTGAAGCCAGAGTCGCTGATGTGGGCCACAGTGTCGTGAGCGGTACCATGGAAGAGACGTTTCTCGTTGTTCTGATGACCATTTCTCTGCTCCATGTCCAGTTTTTTGATTTGTAGGGCCTTCCACAAACCGCGATTTTGGATCCTCTCAATCTAAAATGAGGGAAAAGTACATTGTTGTGTGATTAGTTTATCACCTGATGATGTGACAGATACAACATTATTTCTTAAAAATACAGTGCGTGTTAATCTACCTTAGTAATGGCTTGAGTACAAGTGGCACTGAACAGTTTCTCAACTTCAGTGTACTCTGGTGTCCCAGCTGTGATGGGAAAGGCCTGACTCGTGGTGTTGGCTGTCATGGTTTCCCAGTTCACAGGAATGTCGTCATCTAGTACCATAAAAATGTACATTTTGTTATTCCTGACATCAACAGTTTTATTAACTTTTTTCAACTCTGGCAAATACAATCTGCATCAATGTTTGGATAATTATTACACAAACGTCTGAGTGGGTTGTCAGTTTTAAAAAAAACATACAAGAGCAAGATGTAAAAACGATCAGTTTCTCCTGCACTGTTTTGTGAATGTTCTACATGAGAAGCTAGGTTACAACAAACAACAAATAAGATGTATCCACTTATCAGAGGACACAGGTAAGATACCTTTTGTCTTGTCAATGCGCTTTATCTCAAGGGTACGTCCCTGGTTATCAGCAGCAAGTCCACTTGTCGTGTGAACTGTGTAGATTTGACCCTGTATGGTAACTTTTACAGATGGTATTTTCTTCTCATACGCTTGCTCAAGATCCCAGTTGGTCTGTAGATCAAAACTCAGAAAGGAAGACCCCTCCTGGAATTGCCAATCTGCCACATTCTTCCTCAGCTCCTCCTTTTCTCTTGCGTCACTTAACATCTCATCGATTTCATTGCTGGCTTTTAACACATCTTTAGTGAGCCCCTCAATGACGATTGAGGGTTTGTCCTTCTGGTTCACAGTCTTTATGCTCACATTCATCGTCTTCTGGATGTCAACAATGCGCTTAATGTTTGCAACGGAGAGGCTGTGGATGGCTTTGTTTATTATGGGCTTGCTGTCCTGCTCTTTGGATATCAGCTTGTTGATCCACTGCTTGGCCAAGTCAACTTTAGCCTGTGACTCACCGCAGATGTGGATGCAAGCAGGGTCTGCTTTTACAGTCTCAATGACAATGGAATCCTCTGCTTTCTTTGACTTGTCAGCACTTCCACTAAAAAGTGCTGAAAGAATAAATACCAAGAACTGCATTAGAATTTAAAATCTTTAGCAATTTAGGATTCAGGAAAATGGACCTCAAAATTATTCTCTTCACTGAACTTACATATGACTCCAGAGGTTATTCTTCCCCAAATGGATGGTGTTTTATCTTTAGGATCAGTGGCTGCTCTTTGCTGCATACTGTCGTTGAAGTCTTTCAGCATGTTTGGCTGGAAAAGAACTATCCGGATTGTATTCAGGGTACTGGAGGGGTTTTGGCTCAACACTTCAATGACTGCATCCAGTATGGCATCTGCCACCTGCCCTGCTTGAGCACTGCCTTGACCTAAAATAGCAGAGAACACATTACACACTCAACAGACTCTACAGCAGGTTACAAAGGTAACATCTGAATAAAAGTAGACACACTTACACGGACACACACACAACTGTCTACTGATCAGTGTCTCTCAATCAATAAGATTAATGCATCAACATTCCCTTAAAGTTCTGTAAAACATGTTCTGTGTAAAGGAGGCAATCTGAAGAAAATCTTTCTCAATAAAAAACTAATTAAATCTTAACTGATTGCAAACCCAATTCAGACTGTATATTTTCATCCCAGGGATTCATCAGTTTAATTAATGTTTATAAACTCATCAGCTGAGATGGGATAAATGTCACGATTTTGCAATAATAAGCATGAAGTTCTGCTGATGAATCTTACCTGTGCCAATGGCAGGAAGTGAGACAGAAGTGTGTGAGTTTGTCACACACATTTGGAGTGCATCTTTCACAGTCGTGTTGATTTTTACTGGATCTGACTGTCCAGCTACGTGGAGGATCTGCTTACACTTGAGGTTGCCTGGCTGGGTCATTATCATGCCTGGGTTTGGCTCGGCACCTGAAGGTGTACACAGTAGATCTGAATGTCTCTGACCTTTCACATCCATGGGTATATGTGTTTGTTTGTTTTTAGGTCACACTTTCTCTCTGAACAATCTTGTGTATCGATCAAAGAATTGACTCTTTATTCATGTCATGACCAAGCAACAACATTCTTATACAGGTGTCAGCTGTGGGTGTAAGTATTTCCTTACCAAGTTCTTTGCATTCGTCTTCAACAGTAGAACCAGCTGCCTCCAGAATGGCTTTCGATACTCCTAGAGAATACATATGAAGATCAAATAATATAATTATATATTAGCTTAATTTAAGGGTTTCAGTTTTGGATATATTTTATTTAGATTAGATTCAACTTTGAGATCACGTTTGCTTTTAGTGCCATAGCACAGTACTGAGACGACAAAATGCAGTTTAGCATCTAACCAGAGGTGCAAAGAGCAATGAAGTGTTGAGTGTGCGCATCTGTAATTTACCTGACTTAAGAGAGAAGCTTTCATTGGAGGAGTTGACGATGACATCAGTGGTCTCCTTGGTTATGTCTCCTGTGACCGCCTGTATAACCACACTTCCCATTTTGGTCTCAGACATTCCTGAGCTTGAGACAACTTTCGAGAACACACCTTGAGGCAGCAGACACAAACACAGAATTAAGAGCAGGCAACAAAAAGGATCATTAAGAAAAGCTTTTGTGAAAAAATCAATAAAAAAAGAACATCTTAAAATAATAAAAATATGTTTCAGTCTCAAGCTTTTAAAATGATTTGCCTGCCTTTCTGCATATCATTACAGAACTATAGTATACACATTAAAATGTTGGAACAGTATTTCATACCTGAACTTGTGGGCATTGAAACATCCGAGGCATTGGGGAACTTCTTCTGAAATTCATCACTAAAAACCTGGAGACAAAAGTAGTGAAACACCTTATGCAAAAACAGTTGTAAATATCACAGCAAAAGAAGATACACAGACCTAATATATTGCTTTATTTTAGCATGTCAGGCTTTCAAGTATTACAAAGCTTGTTTTTTTCCCTTACCTGGATAGTCTTCATGTCTCCAGGGTAAAGTATGATCACGATCTCCTTCAGAAGCTTAGGTTGAGTCTTACTGCTAAACGCTATGATTTCATCCAACATCAAAGAAGCTGCAAGGTCTTTTGGGAAACCAAGGTTTCCGCTGCCGATAGCAGGGAAGGACATGGAGGTCAGACCTGAGTCCTCTGCCCTGTCCAAGCACTCCTTGAAAATGCCCTTCAAGATCTGGAACACATAAAGTAGCGTCCTTATTATTAAAGGTGCCATATGTAAGAATGTGGCCAAAAGCGGTACTACACTCAAATTCAAAATATTGCGACATAGTAAACAAACTCTCTAGTCGATACTGAACAACACGGTGGTTGTGGCATAAGTGTAGCGCTCCTGAAATGACGCTAAACTAAAGCAAAACAACGTAATAACCTATTGTAATTTCCTGTTTATTTCCACTTGTTTCAGCCTGATGATGAGTGACTCTAAGACACACAATTCTGTTCTCTCAGTAAAGATCAAGATGTATTATTAGTTATGGTAACGTTAGCTGTTGACTAGGGATGGCCATATCAGATGGAATAACGTTATGCATGATATCTGACATAACTGTCCTTCATTTTTGCCTCCCGTTTTAAAACGTTATATAGTTTATGGCGATCTACATGCAAAGACCTAAAGAGGACTCGAATTTGGCTAAGTGTCAAATGTAAGATTTCG
>OMLP01040540.1:0-18399 GCA_900302685.1 Spondyliosoma cantharus | reverse complement strand
GGCATCAAAGCAATGTCAAAGCAACATCAAAGCAGCATCAAAGAAATATCAAAGAAAAATCACAGCAGAATCAAAGCAGCATCACAGCAACATCAAAGCAACATCAAAGCAACATCAAAACAACATCACAGCAGCATCACAGCAACATCACAGCAAAATCACAGCATCATCAAAGCAACATGAAAGCAACATGAAAGCAAAATCAGAGCAATGTCAAAGCAATATCAAAGCAACATGACAGCAGCATCATAGCAGCATCACAACAACATGAAAGCAGCATCACAGCAACATGACAGCTGCATCAAAGCAGCAACACAGCAACATCAAGACAGCATCACAGCAGCATCACAGCAACATCACGGCAGCATAAAAGCAACATGGCGGCAGTATCAAATCAGCATCAAAGCAACATCACAGCAACATAACAGCAGCAGCATCACAGCAACATCACATCAACATCAAAGCAACATCACAGCAACATCAAAGCAACAGCACAGCAGCATCAAAGCAACATGAAGGAAGCATTCTTGAAATATCTTCCTAATGAAAATTTTGTATCATTTCATACTCCAGGTATTGCTCAAAAAACGTTTTTTATAAGATGCCATTGAACATTTTAAATTACCTTTCATAGACTTTTAGAATAACTAGTTTTTGTAATAATACCCCAAGTTTCCATAAGTGGGTCAAAAATGACCCGCATGCATTTCTTATGGAATCTCATGTGAATCTTTGATTCTTATCAACTGTGGCTTTGAGGAATTTATTTATTTTAGGCCACACACTTTACATGTCAGTATTATCTTCATCTTCCAACAATTATTCAATTTTCAACATACTTGCACAGTCGTGTGTGTGCGTGTGTCGTAGAGTATGTGTTATTATCATGTGTTAGCCTACTTTATGGTTAGCTAACATTAGCTAGCCAACTAAGCTAGTTAACATTACTGTATGTACTGTCTGTGTCTGTGTGTCATTCATGACTATTATGTGAAAGAGTATGTATTATTATCATGTATCATTTTTTTTTTTTATTTATTGTTTTATTCTTACACAAATTAGCTTACTAATCTAGCTAACATTACTGCATGTTTGCATTTATTCATTATTCATTATTATTTATTCATATAGCTACATATTGATTGATAGGTTTGCTTGTCATTCATGCCATTCCATTTTATTTTATTTCATCCAAGGTGTCATGGCAGCTAGATATACATGCTAGACATATAGATGCTGGACGATGGAGGGCCAGTTACAGAGTTGGACTCAGAATCTGAAATCTCAGATGATGATGACCCAGACTATTGTCCAGGAGTTGTTAGCCACCTGGAAGTCCTACTCTATCAAGTGAACAGGATCAATCAGACACAGAATATTCGTCCTGTGAGTCCTCTGAGGAAAAAAGTGATGTCAACAGATCTTCCAACAGAATGAGTCTTAAGGGCTCTTATTGGAGTGAGTTCAAAATGTTATGTCATTAAAACAAAATCTTTGAATATGTTCCAAATGTTAAAAATGGAAAAAGAAAAATAAGTCAGACATGAACTCATTCTTTTGTGTACAATGCAAAACCCAACATTGATGATTATTCTTAACAAAAATGAGAGAAATTGCACAAAAACGCATTGATTCTAATACGGGTCATTTTTGACCCACTTATGGAAGAGTGTAGGGTCCAATCACTCTTGCATCTAAGAGTTAATAGTATTAACCCTTAGATGCATGAGCATGAATACAAATCCTAGGGCAGTAACAAGCGACAGTCTCTGGCTGCAGTTCCTCAAATGGCGACAAAAGTGAATCAATCACACAAGAGTTACGTTAGAAATTGTACACAGTGTTGCTTTAAGCTGCTGAGAAAGTGGCTTAACTGAGATATAGACTTTACAGACTTGAAGTAAAAATGTAAACATGAACACAGCCATTTGTTGAGTGTTGCATTCTATGGCAGTAAATCGTATAGCTGGAATTATGGTTAAGGGCTGGCATTATTTTGGTTTTACATTTGTTATTAGAAATCCCCATTATATCTGTTTTTGTACAGCTGCGGTCAGATAATGTTTCCAGAACTCCACTGTAATCCACTAACTATTATAATGTTCAAGACAGCCGTACTGTAGCATATATGGTGATTTATTTGAGAGCATGCTGAACTATTCATTGGTGCAAAGTCAATCCCCACTTGTTCAGGTTTTGTTTTCAGTTATGTAAATTCATTGAGAGTTTTTTCGGGCTCAGGGGACGACAGTTGAGACTGAGAGCAGCGACAATGTTGTGCTGTCATTACCAATCATGGCTGATCCAACAGGCTTTCATTTTACCAGCTGTAGAATAGGGAGTCCCACAGTGAACTGATCAGCCAGCCAGCTCCAGAATGCTGCAGCGGTAAATGTCAGTGTAATCATTTTTGAAACTAATGGAGTTCTTCTCCTTTCAAGACCAACAAATGCCCTGAGTGGTTGGTGAGACAGAGACCTTCACTCAGTCTTCAAACACATCCCATACAGATAAACAATATACATTTACCATCACATCTTCATATCACAATGACAGCCTGCTCTCCCAAAATGACTTTTTTCATTCCATTCCACCCAAATCAACATGCCAGTTGCAGTGTACCAGCGCAAGGCTTACTGAACCTTCGTCGTACAGTCGCAGTTTGATTATGTTTAGGTAGACGTTGTGGTTTGGGTTGAAATCACTACATTACTTCCGTAACTTCAAAAACGGTGCGTTCTGACCGAATGCAAATTATTCATACGTCTAGATCACATACAAAGTCAATTAAAAGAACAAAGCCTGTCAGCGTTGGCATTCACACTGACATCGTGACATTAACGTTCGCTGATGTCTGGACATTCATGAACAGCAGTGGAGGGGAGGATAAAAATAAGAAGTAATTGCAGCAGTTTGCGGACACCCAGAGCTGTACCATAATACATCTAGCCAGCCTGGTCCAAAGTGAGCAAAGAAGTCAGACTTCTGTTAAATTATGGAAATATGTCTCAGCACAGCATAGCCCTGACTAGCTGACAGACCTGCCAAGGCATAAATTCAGGCTTTTACAAGGTGGCATTATGATGTTGTTATTTAGGCATTCTTTTGATCCATTTGTTGTGTGGTAAAACAGATTTATTCAGCCTACGTCCACTTGCTGGTCTCAGTTACTATGTTTTTTATTCTAACACTCGTTTTAAGGAACTGCCACTCACCGGAGACAGACGGACAGGTGCTCCCCAGCTGAGAACTGGTCACTGGTCAGCCTCAGGTAGGCAGTGATCCAGATGCAACGCCAGATGATGAAATTCCCTGAGCTTGGTGCCGTGTGAGTAATGCAAATGAAAATTAATAATCCCATGTGAATCAAATGTTTTCTTCGCAACATACCTATGTTTATGGTACGTTAAGCATTACGTTAACCCACATTAACACAAGTAGTAATTTAAAAGAAATCACAGTTGACTTCTTGTACACAGCGTTCTCCTGCGTAAAAGTCCTACATAACCAGTGTTGGGGCTCGTTACTCAACAAAGTAATATATTACACATTACACATTACTCTCACAAATAGTAATGCCTTACATTACATGATTACTCCCTGAAGAAAGTAATTAGTTACATTACTAGTTACATTACTCGTTACATTCTTTCAGTTGAAAAGAAAGTTTTGGCTGCTTGCTTGGCGTCTCATTCATGTTGCTCCACGGTTCCTTAGCAACAAGCTTTGTGTGTGCGTGCTGTCTCTGTAGGTGCTTCGTTACGTTTGAGGTAGTCTTAGCAGTGGTGGAGAGAAGTTTCCAACACGGGCAAAGTGTGCACCTTACAGTCAAGTTATTTTCCTTACGTTCAACAAATTAAAAATAATGTTTGTATCTCCAACCGTCAAAAGTGGCTTTACGCAGCGGGGGGTCTTCAGGCAAGTCGCATGCAGCAGCATGTTCTGCTCGTGTTGTTGACCCTGTCATTGTTACCCCATCTCCCCTTGCGGGTGGCGACTAACCAATCGGTGATGGTGAAAGATACCTCGTGCCAAACCCCAATCAATCATTGTTCCATTATTGACGGCCCCCCGGTCCCCTAAGACCAGTAAACACACGTCAATAAAATTGGTGGAGTTACCCTTTAAGTAAAGGATTATAGTACTTCTCTTTATTATGCTGTCTCATTTGATGTCTTAGGAAGAGAAGAAACAAAAGTCTTCTTTAACGTGATCCCACTGTTTGAGCAAGACTGGTGATTTAAGCTTAATAAAAATGTTGCAGTTAGAATTTTACAAGAAGATACACTTGTTACACTGAAAGGTAAAACACAATGCTAGACTTTTGTTTAAAAAAATGTCCTGGTGATGTAGTGATGACATTTTGTAGTGAGAGTTTTAATGGTATGATCTACGTATCTGCCCTCTGTTCCTCAATCCAGTCCAGGCACGATGTGAAGAAATGAAAAAGGGCCTATTTTCTTACTTGTCTGGACGGGGATCAGGAGAGAGGAGGAATCTATATGAAAGGAACATAATGTGAACAGCATGTCGGAGCACATTGAAAAGCTAATTCTCAGCACAACTCTCCGCCAACAACTGTTCTTAATGTTTAGCACACAAACACAGTCAGACTCATGCTGCTGAGGTCCTTTTACAGCCAAACACGCTCTGGGCTGTCCTCACTGTGCTGGAAATATGCACGATGCAGTGCACACACATATGTCACATGGATCTGCTGGTTAGCTATATGAAAGAGACAGACATGCCGGTTCACCCAGTCAATCATACGTGGCTCACAATCTGTGCGTTGTGGGTGCATCTTGCACACACATTGATAGGTAGAAGGTGTGTGTTGTTCATGTGTGTGTGTGTGTGTGTGTGTGCACTGATGGGGTTAATTGCAAATCTTTCTGGGAAACAAACCACTGGTGCTCGGAAAGGTACATGAGGACATGCTGTTTTCGCTCTCTCTCTCTCTTTTTCTTTTCTCTGTTTCAGCCACATGTTGGTCGCCCCTTGCTCAACCTCCACACACCGCCCATCCACCTGTTTCTCGGGACCATGATGTCCTCCTATATATGGCACTCCTCTGGGGCTCTGCATGGTAGGGGAAGCGGCTGTTGATGTTTGCTCAGCTTGCTCGGTTCCTGAGGAGGGTGGACAGTTTACACGAGCTGCTCAACTTCTCACACTTTTTCTTTTTTCATGTTCATTTGTTTCCTCTGCAGGCTGAAGTCCAGGCAGCTCTTGTAGAGGAGGTTTAATGGGTCTAATGGACCTTCAGGCTGAGATGGATAGATCTTAGGTGCTGTTGCTTTAATGCACTAACACAGACTGTCAGGTACTATATATACTATCTGATCAGACTTTACGGGAGTTGGACTCCCCTCTCCACATACTTTTGGCCTAAGGCTGTTTTATTGTCCAGATAGGGCACTTAGTTCCACATAATGGAAATCTTACAATAGTGTGCTTTCAACTTTGTGGCGACAGTTTGGTGGAAGGTGCTTTTCCCCCCCAGAGACGAGGAGGCTGTAACTGCAGCATGGCCGGGGTTTTAGAATGAGGCACGAATCACATATGGTTGTAATCTTTGGCTGTCCACATACTTTTGACAATACAGTGAGTGTGGTAAATTGCGCTAAGTAGCTGTGTAAAGAACATCATACCTTTAGTTAAGACAAATGTAAGTTTAGATTGTTTAATTTTTCAACAGTAGGTGACTTTACAGGCAGGCAGCTCCAAATGGAAACAGACACTAGATTTATCAACTATCAACTAAAGTAATAGTTTGGGTCTTGTGATGTGGGGTTGTATGAGGTATTTATCTCCAGTCAGTGTATTACCTGCAGTAGATGACTGTCAGCTCTCCATCTGTGTGGAGAAGCAGCACAAGGCACCGACAGAGAAGCAGAGCATTGTACTGCTGAATGTCACAGACAGCAAGACGCGTTTCAGCCACCTAAAATAAAATATCTGTTTAAGTGTACGTTATATTTTGGGTAACTGCATATATATGTATTTTTTAATTGTGTCCTCTAAAACATGTCTTGCTGTTGGTGCCCTTTAGCAGTACATTACTCTGCTGTCGGTGCCACGTGCTGCTTCTCCACACAGATGGAGAGCTGACAGTCATCTACTGCAGGTAATACACTGACTGGAGATAAATACTTCATACAACCCCACATCACAAGACCCAAACTATTACTTTGACAATTAGATATCCTACTATGGCAACAAACTGTACACTCATCTGTGCCCGACAAAAAAATTCAGTCTGTATCAACATTAATTTTTCATGTCCTTTGACACCATAACTATATTTGGGCACACACAGGGAATGAGTGACTGAATAGTCATTTCAAGATGGTCACTGCTTTATTTGTAAAAGACAAAATTCATAAAATAAATCTAATGTAATTTAAAAAAGGCCATAAAAATGTTAATAATAATCGACGTGTGATTGTGAAAGTAACGCAGAGTAAATCAGTTTGTAGTTAATGAGCCGCAGTCACCAGCAGGGTCCTTTAAAGGATTTCTGCTCGGAGCAGTGAAACAACATGAGATGATATAGAGGTGATGAGGTGAAGTTGAGCCAATGCTGCAGTTTTTTGTTTTTTGTTTAGGAATATGTGGCCAGCTGGAGGGGAGCTAAAGAGAAGAAGAAAAAAAAACTGTAATTAAATCCAGAAGCCTAATCAGCAGCACAGTGTTTGTCACACTGACATCGCTACACATTAACATTTCATGCATGAATGATCAGTGAATATATTCATGAATAAACTAACTGCTCATGCTGCACTACAGCCTGACTCTCGCCGTCGTATCACCAGTTAGCCCTGTTTATTTATTTTTTCGCTTTACCGTCTACAGCACTGTCACACACGAACAAAATTACTTACAAATGGCTGACAAATGAAAGGAATAACCTGAATAAATTGCAGGAACATAGCCAGTGCCAGTAATACACAGAACGTGCATCGACTGGTTTGTTGAGAATGAAAGTGATACAAATGATTTACCATTTCTGTGACCCCTCCAGTCAGCAGATCTCAGTCCAACTATTAAGAGACCTGTCAGGCTGTGCTCCCCTCTGCCAACATCAAAACACCAGATGAAAGACTACAACTTGGAAGAATGGTGTCCATTCCTCCTAAGTCTTACAGATTTACTGTGAATTTGTGTCAGTATTGTGTATTGCAGCTGTTCTGGTGATTCATAATGGCCGAGAACTGGACTAATGCTTCTTCTTTATTTGTGTTTTATCTTTCATTTGTCACCTAATTCAGATAATGATCATAACCAGGACCCTCATTTATCAACATTGTGTAGAAAAGCGCCTAAATTCTATCTTACAAATAAAATGTACAATGTGCTTAACTACAGAAAATGTGTATTAATCAAACATGCACATAGATGAAAGCAGTCCATCTGGGCACGTTGCCCTCATGGGTGAAAACAGACCCTTCTTATTGATATGCAAATTCTGAGGTCTCTGGCAATGTAATAGCATAAAATAATAATAATGTATTGATTTGTATCTAATAGGAGCTCAAGTCTTTTACATCACTGATGTGAAGCAGAGCCTTTGTCTCTGTTTTGACAGTCAATTGTGTTTGAACCATTTACTCCGAGCTGAGACGAGGTGAAAACAGATCGGTTTTAGCTCCACTTCCAACGTTTGTACTGTTTTTAAGGTCCATTATTAGAAGGAAGGCCAGCTCAATGTAAAGGAGGGGTTTTATGGTTAGGCCTTATTTTTTCACAGTAAAAATTGTACTTACAACTTTACAAAGCCTCTGTTTTTAATTTGCTTCGATCTATAGGCACAATTAGCCCATATGTCATTTACTCAGTGACATCATTAACTAACCAGTGATGAGGACACGCATGGACTGGCTCATATTTACAATTTTCATCCTGCGGACAATCTAAAGCTACAGATCTTTTCTCTTAATGTCCTTCGCTCATTGGACAAGAAAATAAAGTCAAAAGCTTTGGGATTTTTTATTGTTTGATGTGAAAGAATTCTTACACAGCGGCTTTCAGGCTTGTCACTTCTAGCTGTTTTCAGTCTGGCTCTGGCACTTTCACAGCATTTGTTTTCAGTGGTTTTCGTGGTCGTTCTGGTGACGAAAAGGTGACGTGGGGCTGATCTCATCTGTGCCAGTCAAAGATCCACCAGTGTGTACTCAGTGTTGATACATCTCACATGTTCTAAAACACCATGCTTTTGAAAGTTCTGGATTATGTGCATTGAGGAACTACCCCAATTAACCATATAGGGAATCAAAACATCCCTTTGAGCTGTATGTACCTGTGGCCAAAAACCCCAGGGTGGACAGGACTGTGATGTGCACAGGTACATTTAGCTTCTCGCTCTAACATAAGTTGGAAATCATAGCATCATAGGTCTAGCAATATCTGTTTTGTGATGTGGTAGCTCCTCAGAAGTCACTCTGAAGCAAACACAGCACCGTGCTGCCTGCAGAGCTCATGATTTACAAAATCTTCCAGTAATGCAAGAGGAGCCATGGTACATTTGAAAGACCTGTCACAGATGTCTATTACAGATAGTGACACCTGCTTCATGTCTGTTTCTTAAGAGACAACATTACTATTTGAGTTATTAATAATCAGAGAAAATACAGACCATATGTGTATGTTGTGGAGATGCTTAATGTGAGCTGTGACACTGATAATGCTTTCTATTTGCAGTTTCCCAGGTCTAACAATGGATGCTGTGTATAAGCATGGTCATAGCTGTGCTTATATGAACCGGAGGTGGAAAGAGACAAACTTAAGTAGATTTTTCAGGTATCTCAGCTTTACTGACTTAACTTCCTAACTCTGAACACAAATATCCAACCTTTCTTCCTCTCTTCCTTTCTTTTTTCTTCCTCGCATTTTCAAAACAGGCTCATTACTTTAGTTTGAGGGGAATTATGGATCATTTTTATTTGGGGTCATTGCACGCTGCCTTCCCAGCATCACAAGATGGATTTCAACCCTGTCAGGGCACATCATGCGCAACAGACGCAGCTAGACGAAACGAAGATGTAAAAGACGTATGAGGACGGAAACCGACAGAAAGGGAGACTGGAATCGGGAGAAAAGGCGTGTTAGTGTCTCATATCTGCAGAGACCCTGTAGCCCTCGGCCTGGATTTTCTTATTTCTCACTTTGTTGCTGCTCGGGACACTTTACTTACCCTATGTGGTTTTTAACATCAAGGGAATGAGACTCAACAATCAACTATCTTTGTGGTGTGTTTAGAAAGGATTGTGATAAATCCTACTGACTCTACCTTTAAGTTTAACAGTCTTTGAATTATATTAATATGATGAGAGCTTCAGTTAGCTTTGACTACAAATGTCACTTTTAAATTTGAGTACATTTCAGAGCCTGTACTTTATTACTTTTACTTGAGTAAAGAAATTGAATCAGTACTTTTTTAAAAGAATCTGCCAACTGTGATATTTACACAAGTTTATGAATTCCACATTTTGCATAGTAATGATTGTACACTTCCATGATGCACACATCTGTGTGCAGGCACTGTTGATAACAGAGGGTACAGGATCAAAAATGACTGCCTGATGGACAACTTGCTGATGGCAGGACCTGGAGTAGAAGTGTCATACCCCAACAATGCTTGTCTAATCACATTCACATTACATTTGTATAAGTTGACTTTTATATCAGGAGGAGTAATGGTGTGATAGCAAGCTGAGGTGGCTGCCTTCCATATTTCATCAACAAAACCGAATATTTTCAACGAGATGTCGGGACAATGTGCAGCCAAGTTTTTGCCGACAGAACCAGGTAAGCCAAAGCTTAAACCTCTTTTTCAAATCCTGCCCTGAAATGTTTACTGTCTCTACACCTAACCAGATCATAAACATGGATTTTCAGAACGTAAGATTAAAAATTAAACATAAAAAAATGTAAAGTTTCAACATATACAAACAAACACGAGGCCAAAATTTGTTCTGCCAATTTGGCTGAAGTGAGGGATAGAATAAAATCAAACTATCATGATTTGAACAAACCAAAGCCGTCAGGGGCACCAGTGGATGTCCGGCTCCGGGCATCAGAACAGAAACAGCCTTGGTTCTGTGTCCATCAGCTCAGTCAGAAGGACACCCGGTTTCTCCTCTGTCGAGACAATCAGACAATGAGTAGACAGGTTTGTCAACATGCTTCCCGTCTGCACTGCAATTTACTAACTCACTCACATGAACTAAACCCACACAACACATAATCAGCAAAATCATCATCCCAGAAAACAGATGTTATCAGTGCCACAGCTCATTACTCTTGGATCGTTCGCATGGATGCTGATGAGGTTTCTCAGGCTTCATCAGCCTTAATCGAGCCAAGTCCTAATTAATCTGCCCTGACCCTGAGGACCCCGCACAGTGGTACTGCAGGCAGGAAGGAACTGAGAGGATATGAAAGCATTTTTTCAACATTAATTACCAAACAAATGAGCTCTATTAAACTGGTGGCAACAAACTCCTCAGCTGCGAGGCCAGTGTGGATGAGCAGCAGCCGCACATGCCTGTTTGAGTGTTTCTAAACACACCACCAGCTGAAATACTTTATATGTTACGGTACACCGGCTCACAGTAGTATCACAGTTTGATGGTTCCTGGAACACAGTCGGTTCTGGTAATGACTAATCATGCTAATTTATTCTATCCCACACAGTCAGACAGCAGTGGGCGTTGTGAAGCTGAATAATCACCTCCCCTGTAAACATTGCTGGTACACATTCAGACAGCTACGCCCTCAGTCGTGGGCTTTAGTCGTGCGCACCAATATCTATTGTTAAACTACAGCTGAAGTCAAACATCCTACTGAATAACCTGGCTTAATCATCAGTTAAGCAGGAGTCAATCTGACTGTGATGATAAATTAAAGTGTCAATGTACCTAAATTACAAAAAAAACATTATTCCAAATAGTTTTAGCAACACGCATTATACAATCCTGTCTCCTAGAAATGCTGATGTACAACCAGTTTGTTTTTGCCGAATACATTTTGAGGGAAGATCGATTGTTGAATGTTGTTCTCTGGAAACACTGCAGCAGACCTTGACTCCCGAGAGCAAAGGTTTACATCCGCCTCCTCAGGTTGAGGCAACAAATTATATTTGGTTAGAGTGAGTAAAAGGTTGTGGTTTTGTTTAAATAAGTATTGACTTTTTCAGGGTTTACCAAAGATTTTGTAGATTGTTGGTCAATCAAGAGGCGCAGCCAACAGTTGTGCAGTTAAACAGTCATCATGACAACTTCAAGAATCATGGTCATGGGCATGAGAGACTCTGCCAGCTCATGGTTTAATCTGCTAATGGAAAATGGGTATAGGTCTTGTGGTTAGAATTTTACATGTTAACTTATTGTTTTACTAAAGATGTATTTCAACTGATATTTTGACTTTTGAACCCTCTGATGAAAGACATATGAACTGTTTTCACATATACAGTGCCATCCCACATCTCATTGTTTACCGCTGATATTGTGTAAGTTCAGCATGACTGTTGAGATAACTTGTTTCATGTAAGCAAACAGGAAGCCTGAAGTAAGTCATGCACATCTGAATCAGTCTGTACTCAACCTAAGAACAGCAGAGCAAATGTCCAGTACTGTTCAACAGCTAGTAAGTCAGTGAGATTCTCCTCTATATAAAAACTGTATGCAAAGGTGTGAGTCAAGATGGTGTGGATCTGGGTTCTTTCTCACCTATTCTTAAAACTGGAACAACACGTCAGGAAGATGCCAGGTTAGGGGACTGGGGGGAACCTGTACCTGTAGCTGCATCTTCTCACAACCTGTCCATGAGAATATAGCAATATAAGATGTAGAGAGCAGCTGAAGCTGCAGCGAGCACAATGGGGCAGTCAGATGCTATAGTGGTGGTGTGAGTCAGTTAGTGGGGTGTGGCAGTCATTTGCTTTAATGCATGATGAAAATTCATGAAGGCGATACTGTACATCACAAAACTACGGAAGCCCTGAAAGGTCATGGTCTGATGCATTTTTTCCTCTGCTGTCTCGTAATTATAAGTTCAATTTAGCTTTCCCGATATAGCATGTTCTTGAGAGCTTGAGAAAATGAGTTATCCCGAGATAATGAGATAAATTAACCAGTGATTATGTGAATATAAAGTTCGTTCCCTCTTATTACTTAGAGCTGAATGTTTATTTGATCAGCGGTGCCATGCCAGCATGCCTACATGGCGTCTTGACACAACATGCGATCAAAGAGTACTCATTATTGATCAAAGAACGACTGTACTTCAATCTTACTCATTCATAAACACACTTCATCAGCCTAGAACACCCACCAATAGGTGGGCTTTTCTTCCCTCAACCAGCAGGTGGTAGCCCACTTGACAGACCCATGTGCTTTGTGTTGATCACTGTATGTAAGGCTGCTGTTTCATTGATGATCTTACACTGTTATTTAATCAGTAACAGACTTACATACATAGTAAAACAAACACTCAGGCCAGCTACTCCTCATGTGTCTCACTCCAAAAAGCCAGTGTGGAAACAAGCACTACATAATGATAGTATTGTTACACCTATCACTCACAGTAGGTACAATGTAAATACCTGATATCAAATGAATAGGTAAAATATTCAAATGACAAACGCTCATATACAGTTCACACGATACGGTTTGCTTTGAGTGTGTGTATGCCATGGTCCACCCTCATGACGCTCATTAAGAGGGTTTCTCATGATATATCTTGATGTTCTTAGGAAAACCACAGATTTAGACTCATGCTAATGAAATGAATAACTTGTGGTCTCAAGAAAACAAATACAATTTAACTTTTTAAAACACATTTTTTTTAACATTTTTTAAAACACAAACTGTGTTTGAGTCTTCGTGCAACATCTGTTTTATAAAGCGAAATGTTGATGATGAGTTCTCACAGCCTCTGTAGTCTGGTGATACAGCAGCAGATACTTCTGTATCTGTTGTCAGATGGCAGCAGGGTGAACAGACTGTGGCTGGGTGGGTGGGGCTCTGTACAAACATCCCACTCCACAGATGTCACTGATGCTGTCCTTGAACACACTTACAGAGAGTGGTATTATAATGTTTCTGTTAGCTTTAGTTCCATCCTCTGCCATCCTGTCCAGTTCTTCCTGATGCCTTCCCTTCTGTCTTGCGAGCATCCCGGTGGTGGCTTTAACCAGAGATGTTTTCCGTCTCCATCACCGGGGAAGCGGTTTGTGGGGAGATCCGTCAGCTCAGCATTCAGAGACTTTAAATCCCGTTGTTGCTGATCTGAGTGCAGTGGAAAACACTGTCCTCCTGCCAGAGGTTTTATTGTGTAATAAAAGCCTGGACATTGCTTCTGTGAACATGGTGCTTTAGGAGCACTTCAAAGCATTTAAGCCTGTCGCCCCTCAGCCTCACCACACATTAACATCTCCACACTGCAGTGCTGGCTACTGAGCAAGAAAAGGATGTTTTAGTTGAAAATGCACATGTCGTGTGTGTTTTTGTTAATTATTAATGTCTTCGGTGTTTGTGTGTGTGTGTGCGTGCTTGTCTGCTTTGTAATTTTCCACTTAGACAGGACGCCCCCCTCCAGCCCTGAGGTACATGCTGCCATTCATAAAACACACTGACTTATCTGCAGCGGATGACTCACTGCGTAGATTTATGTGACGCAGCCATCTGCCCTCACCAACCATCTTTTTTCCGTTCCCACCCGTCCTCATGCTGATGCTGCTTCTCAGACCGTATTAACCTTTAATTTCTTCATCCAGCCCTCACTTCCTCCACCTCCTCTGTGGTTTGTGGTTTCATGTGAATGAAGCTGCAATTTCATATTGCATACGGTCTTATCTTCCATCCTGTTGAGTTCCCTTTTTGTTGTGAAATGCAGTGAATTACTGCTTTGTTGTGAATTTTGAATTTCATCCTTGAAATGTGGTGCACTGAGCCAGCGCTGCAGCTGGACTGTACACCTGAAAAACAATCTTTTTCCCAACCAGAAGCTATTTTTATAACTTGCAAAGCAGCACCTGCCCGCTCAGCACTTCTAACTGGAGGTTGAAGCTGCAGCGGTTCAACCAGACTGACCTACCATCGAAGTGTTTTTTAAGAAACTTGCCACAACCTGGAACTTTTTTCTTTGTCACAACTCAGTTTGTCATGTTCACGCTCCAAAACCTGAGAGGCATTCTGATGAGCTCTAGAGTAACGTCTGTTCTTGTTCCCAAATGTGTACAGAAGAAGAACGGGCAGATGATCGGATACTTCGGGATGAATCTGGATGGTTTTGCATGTTTTTAGAGAGCCAAGAACATTTAGCAGGATTTTCTGCTTTAGAAGTATTTACGTCAAAGTTTACCAATGTGAATTGCAGTTTTCCGTATACTGATGCAAAGAGACAATTTTAACACTTCAAAGTAATAATCTCGAAGATTTTCATATAAATAAACATCTGTTAAGTCCCTATCTATCGCCGGATGAGTTCACACAATGATGATTGAGCCTATGGCCCACTGATGAAAACACTTGCATCTGCTGTAATACCAAACATGTACACTGGGTGTTGATTTTCACAGGAAATATCACAAGCGACCTGAATAAGTAAGCCTAATGTAAGAAAATGAATAAGTATGTACATAACGTTACTTTTATAGAAACCATTTCTTATTCAGTAAGTGCTATAATTACTGTCTCAAAAGACGTCATTCTTTTTTAGCTTACATGTGGTGTTGTTATTGAGGCGTGGCAAAGCTGACGACGGCCAACCGTCTGATGTCACACAGGCGACACTGGATCTCCGGGAAGCAGTGAGGTCCAGAAACGCACCTGCAATTGCCGCTTCCAGAAATCCAGAAGTTTTTCTGCTTGAATGATATCAATATGTTCCAATAAATTTAAATAAACAAACAAACAAACAAGAACACTTCTAAACTGCGTCACTGGTGAGTGTGTCAGAGTTCAACTCTAGGTAACAAAGTACAGGGGTCACTTTTACTATGAAGCTGTTTGGACCTGGTGTCCAAACGCGTCCTCAGTGAGCCAATCACAAGTGGGCAGCTCCAAGTACAGGTGTGAAGGCAACCACACGTGTCCCGGGTCACACTGAAGGACTGCGGACTCAACTGACGTCCTCTGTGAAACAAGAAGAGGAAGAGGAAGACAGAGCAACATGCAAAACATGTGAATTACATGTTTGGGCTCTCTTAACTTGCCAATGTTCGCAACAGATGTTTGTGAACTGTTGGTTTCAGCTAACTGTTGAACTAGTAACCGCACTATCCCCAGACTCGCTCAGGAAATCATGCAGTTTTGGGAGTTATTGTGTGAGGAGAAACTTTATAAATGTGAAATACTATTTATGATAAATTCTAATTTGTTCATACTTTTTTGTAGAGTTGTTTGTTTCCTTGTGAAAAGTGTCAGTTTGTGGCAGCGGTCACTGTAACAGCCTGTCTGCTTCTGTGTCTAAAGTGTGTCCTACCTGCCTGCATTAGCAGCTGTTTAAACACACTGTTTACACTGATTTCACCAGCGACACTAAATCTATGAAAGACAACATTTTATGGATGTAAATATGTCAAATAGTAAATCTTCCAACACAGTAAACAGTTACCAATATAGGCTACTTCTTTGTTGCCTCTGGAGAAAGTCCCCATACTCCATTAAAATATTGCTAAATTTTGTGTTCGGAGGAACATTATAAATGTTGCAGAACGCTGCCTCCGATAAATTCTTCTTGTAAATAAAGACACATTAAGTTTTTTGTGACTGTGTGTAAAAATCATTCTAGCTGTTTGTTCCTGTGATGTGTCTATTTGCATTTCAATCTGGAGAGACTCGTACTGTAATTGCTTGAGTGGACATGAAGATTTATTGCCTTGTGTACGATGATGAGAGTCTTTTGGCGGTCAGACTCTGTCGTGATGAAGCAATATTTGATATAACTGCAGCAGTATCACCTGTTAGCACTTTTACAATACAATACTCACCAATGATTTTATTTGAAGCGGATCCCAACTCAAACTGAGTTGGTCCTTTTGCTCTACTTTCTACTTTCAATCTTAAGAGAAAAGAGGGTCCAGTCGTATCATCTTATTCTGGTGGCATGAATTCAGTATCAGTCAGTGTGATCTTTAAGACACTCCGAGGGCAGGCATGATGACGCCGAGGCCATTCTGTTCAAAGGCTTCGTTGAAATAACGTCAAACTTCACCACGCTTTTTAGATAATCTGTGTTTCAGTGTTCCAGCATTTTGTCATAACTGACCCAGCACAGACTGAGAGGGCTCTCTGTTGTTGCTCTGGCCGATTGGCAGCATGTGATGTTTAGCATTTCATTACTTGGAATTTGCATGAGATTCAAATATAAATCACACGACCTCAGGCTGAAACTGTCAGAGCAAACAGTACATCTTTCTCATGTTTGGAAGGTCATGTTCGCGGAATCTGAAGTCTTGAGGAACTTGATGACACGGCATACTGAGCGGTCCAAAGACCTACAGACCCTCTGGCACGGCTTCCCTTCCTTTTTTGCTAAATCCTCTCCTTCCTTTACGCTTTTCTTCTGTCCCTTCTTCAACTGATCTTAAAGCTTTGGTCTGCCAAATGATATAAAAAGCTTGATTTTCTCACTTATCTCTGGTGGTGTTTAGCCGCTAGCCACACAGATACATTTGGTTTTGTATACAATTGGCCCAGGTTTTGAGATATCAGTCTGAGAATTCTGCCACGTCACAACAATGGAGTTTTTATTGTGATGCCGACTGCTTTGTCCTGTTCACTCTGGAATAACCCACAAAACACACTTTCAACAGTTTTCATCGGCCGGACATTATATGGAAGGAGAAGAGGAAGTGGAGGGAATCACCCCCTCACCTACTGCGCGTGGCAGTTTACAAATTGGCAGACACTTTCCATCACTGTACGTCTCCTTTAAACAATGTGGTCTTGTTGCCTCATGAACATATTTTAGCCATAAGTCCAAGTTTGGTAAGCATGATTTGCAAATATTCTTACCCTGCGTCTGAACCTGTAGGACTGCTGTAACCAATCAACCTGTCATAATTATTAAAGCTTTCCGGTGTGTTTGAGTAGTTCTGGTAACCGCAGATGTCAGGAGACACATGTTGAACACAGGTCAAATCTCTCCTGGTAGACGTGTCAGCCCGCATGGCAGAAATCCTGTCCTGGACGTGAGAAAGTATTTTCTTTCTTTGTTTCAGAGGCAGAACAATTCCTTTGTCATTTTTCAGTCCAGACTAAGCTCAGTTGAGACTACTAGTCCCTCCCTCCTTGTGTGTGATGATAATTGTTGTGGAGGCATTGTTAATATCACTGCATCCGAAAAACACAGCTTTTAATTCATACTCTGTATGTGGAAATGCATCAAATGTTTTATAGATATTTACTCTATTGGTTCTTGTTTGGCTTTCATGATAAACTGCCTGTGTCCATACGTCACTTCACTTTTGGATGATGTTCTCCCAAGAGGATCAGTGTGAACATTCACAGTGACAGACGGATGAATCCTTTCATTTATTTGTTCAAATATCATTCATGATATTACAGTATATACTGTATGCACATTTTTATGCAACTCGTTTCCTGTTGTTTTTGTTGAGTTGTCATCTTCTCTCAGGCACAGCTGATGATCTCGTTTCCTGAGTTTCAGAGACACAAACACAGAGCGAGGTGACAACTGGTCTCCATGAGGGAGTTTCAGAGCTTCAACAAAACCACACCACCCCCTCGTCTGTATGTGGAAACACAACTACGCTTGCCCCGCACACACACACACACACACGCACACGCACACACACACACACACAGGCACAAAAAACCCTCCGGCAGTGTTTGACCTGGTCAAACAATGCATGATTTCTGGAAAAATACTCATACAAGTATACAGAGGAGAGTGAGACAATGGGCAGTGAACACAGGTTAGAGAGCGTGTGGGGGTGGAGGTGGGTCCAGGCCCGGAGTGGCTAATCGGGAGGACCGGGACAATTCCCGGTGGGCCTGTCTGACTGTTGGGCCGCGAGGGCCAGTGTTCAATCATTATTTTTATTTATTTATTTATTTATTTAGGGCCGGTGTTCAGTCATGGCACTGAGTGGGTATTACGTGTGTGCTGTTACCGCTCTCCCTGGGCCGTCTCCACCGGCAGCTCTTTTTTTTTTTTTTTTTTTCTTGCAGACGCAGCCTGACGTGACACGTCCGTGCACACCTCACACTGTCAGTGGTGTTTGTAGAATGGCTCCAGCCCCAGAAGTGCAAGGGTGTTTGCAAAATGGAAAATAAAAAGTGCAAGGGTGGCACAGAAAAAGCGAGAATTAAAAAGAGAAAAGCTCTGGAGACAGATGCAGCCAAATGCGCAAAAATCGACAGCTTTTTC
>OMLP01040539.1:0-30512 GCA_900302685.1 Spondyliosoma cantharus | reverse complement strand
CGCACAAAGTGAGATGAGATGTGTGTGTGTGTGTGGAAAGGAGTTATTTGGTGTAGGCTATTACTCTCTTGTAATTTAACACAAATTAGTTTCCACATCTTAACATGATATCTAGTCATACCGACATCAGGCTACAGCCTCTACAAAATAGAGCCCTGGGAGGATGAGGAGTGGTGAAATTAAACATTAACCATGATCTTTTGCAAATCTTAATGTTATCAAAGCAGCAGCAGCTCTGTGACCTCACAAAACACATTTTTGTCAGTTTCTCAGCAGTTCAAATGACAATTTATTTTTATTTTATTTTATTTTTTATACTATTTTAATCCCAAATTGGGAAATTCTTTAAATTATATGTCTTTTAATTATTATGACAGAAGTTTGCACAAATGCTCAATAGGTCAAAATGATTAAGTGAAGATATTTCATATTGAAAAGGTCAAAGGTCACTGTGGCATCATTTCCTGAAGAAGAAAGGCTCAGGAGCAGCAACGTGACTGGTGCTGGAGGTATACCATGGCAGGGCGGTAATTCTACATGTAATGTTTGTATGTATTTGACAAAAAATTTGATGTCAGCCAAGCAGAGACACCAGAGGAGAAATCTTGGATTATTTTGGCTTCAGTGTTATAATTTAGCAGCGATGTTGACACTGGCCCAGGTGTAACAATGGTGAGGTGGAATAGTTACTATTGGAACTATGGAATAGATACTATTGAGTATCAGCCACAACATGACAACGGCACTGCGCTTTGAAACCCATTATTTCAAATGGCTCGCACCACAAAGGCTTTTTGCTCTCATGACAGCCAGGTTGATCTTTGGGTGCAGCAGCGCTCTGACTGTGCTGCAGCCAGTGGTGAGCACAGCTCACACTGTGTTGTGTCTAAAAAGGCCCAAAGGGCAGCAATTTGTGAGTGCTGTTCCTGCCAGGCTGAATGACCACACTGATTGTCGGATGAAGCTGTCTCTTAATCAGATTACACTGGTTCAGAGCCTTGTGTTACTCATTCCTACTTCATGAATGAATGATGGAAGCCATGCACTGCAGAGCGAGTGTGTGTGTGTTTCTCTGGGTTGAATGCACACTGTATCAAATATTAACTATGTTACTTGGTGCACTGGGGCATACCAGAGGGTTTGTTTGGCCTATCCATTCCATCGAGCTGAATGAGTGAGTGAGCGAGTGAATAGAGCGGAGAGATGGAGCGGAAAACAGCTAGGCAAACAGAATGGATTTGTGGATGAATAAGGAGGAAAACAATGCAGTGCCAGTAAGAGGGAAAGAGAGGTAAATATGAGAGGAAGATGGAGGCTGAATTGGCACGTAGAATGATTCCTCTCAGCCATAATGACATGCAACACAGTGGCTTCATATTCAATGGAACAACAAGTATGTATTTGACTGGCTTCATTACAAAATGCAAGCTTAGTGAAGGGCCTGTGCAGGAAAATGTGTGTTTCTAAAACATTGTCAGATATAACTTGATATCTAGGCTGCTGACTAGAGTCTCTAGCTACAGCTACACTACGTAGGTCTGTGTAGATTGATTTCTCTATAGATCCCAGTCCTCTTATGGAATATGGTGCTCACAGCAGACTAACAGAAGCATTGGGGTTTCCAAAGTACTAGCCCAAGTTTAAGTATTATAATAATGTGAAGTACTGACAGGGCAAACTAAGGATGTTATTAATTAATGATCAATCGATTAATGGCTGTTAAGAATTTAGCCGACTGAAAAATGTCTTAATCGGCAACCACAGATGAGCACAGATGCATCAAATTATGCATGCATCAGATTACAGATACTTGTTTTCATATATCAAAATAAGACACTAAATACTGGCATGAGAGCAAGTAATTTCTCAAAAGATTTCTCTTTGGTATTGGTTTGGTTTTATTGCCAGTTGTTGAGCAGTGACAGATAGAAGCTCCGTAATTAGAATGAAGTCATTATTCTTGTGTTATTTGGTTCATCATTCAAGTAACTTATATCTGTTCTTTTAACTTCTAATGTAGCCAACTCTGATTTTACATCTAACATAGATCATGTCCGTGGTTAAAACAGCTTTCTAAAGGAAAAGTGTTCAACATGTTCCATATATTATTAATGATTAATCGATTGTCAAGGCAGCCCAATCTGTTTTTTTAATACAATCTATGTTTTCATATTTAGTTTGAAAAATTGTACATTGGGCAGCACGGTGGCCCACTGGTTAGCACTGTTGCCTCACAGCAAGAAGGTCCTGGGTTAGAAACACGATTGGGGCAGGGCCTTTCTGTGTAGAGTGCCTGCTTTACCATAGGTGCGAATGTGACTGCAAACGGTTGATTGTCTCCATATGTTGGCCTTGTGATAAAATGGTGACCTGTCCAGGTTGTACCCTGCTGCTTGCCCAATACGATTAGAGATAAGATAGTCCTTTATTAGCCTCACAATGGGGAAATTTGCAATTTTACAGCAACAAAGGGGCTAGCAAAAGTAGAGAGCTGTCAGTCAATGTCAGCTGCAGTTGCATACATCTTTGGAAAACAAACTGTTTTATTCATGTATTCACATCTATTTCAATGGGAAAACACTGTAACTTATTATTGGTAGTGACGGACACTTATGCTAACCCTCAGCTGGTTTGCTGTTACTGTTGTATCTTCCAGAGATGGCCAGTGAGTTGCCTGGGACAGTAGCCATGCCAGGAGGAGTCGGGGCCGGACAGGTGAGGATGGGAGGAACCGTGCCAGGCCGTGGGGGCAAAAGAAGATCAGGAGGGTGAGTATCTGACCTGCTGTGGAAATAAAAAATATATCTGACGATCTGAAAATAACACCCATTTCTCCCCAGAAGCTGATAAGTTTTAGTTTGGTAAACTTTCTCATTAACTACTAACAGTTTAAACAGTAGCATTTAGATACAGTCTCATTATTGTGTATCTCAGTCTTAATAGAGTGTTGAAAGGAACATGTCAGGCATTCATATCATTATGTTGTGTGTGAAGCAGCTAGAGAGAGCTTGATCACTAAAAGCAAAAACGATCATGAGGATGGGCCTGTGTTTGTGTACAAAAAACTTAAATGTAGATTATTGAACTATTTTCCATGTGGCCACAAATAAATATGTGTACCACGTTCTGATTGGTTAATGTTGCTGACCATGTTAGGCAACCTACCATAAGTGCAATCTAGTGGAAACAATTGTATCTCGAGGTGAGGGCATTGTGACCTAGTAGTACTGACCTGTATTGTTCAGGGTGTCTTCTACCATCGTTTGATAGGAGCAACCAGGTTCAGTGTTCAGCCAATGAATGGCGTCTCATAGGGATGTGCGATATGGCCAAAAGTGTTATCACGATATATTGTTTTATATTGATCGATGTCGATAATTATCACGATATATATTTTATATATATTAACAATAATATTGTTAATAACACAATACTATTGTGTAGTTGAATAACTTGCCTTTCCAGTTTAATTTCTGTTCTTGGTTTTGGATTTTGTGAAATACATTTCTAAATAAATGCGACTTATAGCCAGGTGCGACTTATATATGTTTTTTTCCTCTTCATGATGCATTTTTGACTGATGCGACTTATACTTCGGAGCGACTTATAGTCCGGAAAATACAGTAAGCGAAGTGGTGTGACCTTTCGTGGTTCAATTTCTCCGCCTTTGTCGGTTTCCTTGCACGCTCTTCGGACTGCTCATGTTCTTGTGTCTGCTCAACACCGTTTGTTTCTCTGCTGTGCAATTGGCTGTTGATGTAGTGTTTTCTAGGTAGAGGAAAACGGACCAAAAAAAAGAAAAAAAAAAAACCTTTATCGAAAATAAATGTCATAAATTTATCATCGTTATCGTGGAAAATTTTATTGGAAAATTATCGAGATCGTTTTATTGTCAAGCCCTAACGTCTCATATAATATGTACTCAAGAAGGGCTTAGGCCGTGCAGGTTATTTATGAAAGACACAGCAGTTATCTTCTTGTCAGTAGTCACAGACTGTTTGATTCGGTAAAAACTTGATCTGTTGTATAGGGTTGGTTACCAAAACTGGTACACTTTTGAATGAACGTTTGAATGCTCATACTTCACATAAAACCACGTGTGCGTATATGTACAGGCATGTACAGAATTGAACATATTTTGAAAGCAGACCCGTAACTGCTTGACTCAGTGTACCACTGTGTAACTTGACACTGACCGGCTAGAGCAAGCTGATGGGGTCAAACCTCAAACTCAAAATTCCCAATGTGTTTAAAAATACAGCCAACACTTTTGTGGAGATGTTGTGAGGCAGGAGAGGGTAGCACATGTACAATATATGTCTTCATGGTTTCTATTATATTTATTCTTATGGACTAGCTTGATGAGCGGGAAGAGCTGAATGGAGAAGATTACTTCCAAAAGTATTTTATTTACTAGATTTATATGCAGTATAAAAAGATGCTACTGAAATAAAGACTGACTGACATGTAATGTGCATTGTTACTGGAAATATGGCCCATGATATACTGAATGATTTAACTGGTTAGAACTGAAATTACTTGATTGTTATTACAGAAAGTAAAGTAAAGAAAAAAGATCTCGAATTCCAGGTACCGGTATCAGTACCAGTATCTGTTCCAGTGTGAACAGTACTCAACCATACTGCTGTAGGAGTGATGGCTAGAGCTTGAAAGATCTCTTTGTCTACTCATGTCCTTGTGGAATTTTCTGGAGATCCTTCACTGAGGCCTGTAAATCATCCTGATTTCTCAAGATTCAGGTACAGCATTAAGTCTGTCAGGCAGTGTTTGGCTGTAATGGTGCCAGAAAAGTGTAGTCCACATCAATTTTTGGAACAATTACAGAACGTATGGATTAATGTGGCAGATATAACTTGTTACAAATGATTTTCCAGTTGTCCACACTGTTAATTACAAGTGATCAGATCAGAGCTTTGTGTCCAAACATCACCAGCCTATCTGCATAGTTGCTGGGGTAATGACGTAGGCGTCAGTATCTGCGTTCTCTGGTGATGCAGCTTTCCAACACAGAAGAATGAGAAATTGAGAGTCATTGGTGTGTCATAAAGAGTAAATAGTGTATGGAGATATTTTTTGGAAACTGACCTCAAAACTTGGTCGTGAATGGAACTCTGTTTGACATGTAAATGGAGTTTTCAGATTCTGCATTAGTATGTGAACATTAGGACACAGGACTGAGGCTTATAAACAGAGGGACTGCTTTTCAGTGTTTGTGTGTGTATGGGGGCAGTGTACATGAGTTCAGTACCTTGTTAATCCAGTCCTCAGGGGTCAAAGCAATGCATTTAACTCATGCACATGCATTAGGCCTACATAAACATGAATAAATAATACAGACCGGGATGTTGGCAAGTCTGTAGACGAGCCAAGTTGTAGCTAAGGATCCTAAGACAACAACAGACACACTGCTCCCATGGTGCATGAGGCCATCAGGTAGATCATGCATACAAACTGAGTAGACACACAGCAGCCTCTGTGACGGGGAGGGGAGGTTGGTAAACACACTATACGGTGCGTTTATGTCCCTCAAGTAACCAGCGGGCGTTGTAATGGAATGGAATGTAAACGAGAAACCCGGATTCTGTACTGGCTAGCAGATTAGGAAACCCAATTTCTCTGCTAGCCTTCTCCTGCAGAACTTCAGTTTCACCTGAACAAAGTATTGATGAATGTATCACCACATGGAGCGATATGTCCTTGGATTTAAAGCAACTTCATCCGATGTCCACTGAACAGAAGTAGCCTGTAGAGTCTAAAAACTGTAGCTTCCAGTCTTCAACATTTGACTATTTGTCAAATGATGACACTTGAGTGTTATGAGCTTCACTCCCTGTCCTGTCACTTGTCCAACACACACACACACACACACACACACACACACACACACACACACACACACACACACACACATATATATATATATATATATATGTGTGTGTGTGTGTGTGTGTGTGTGTGTATATAGAGGTTGGCATGAAAGTGAAATTATAATTTGTGAATGTATTCTCTGAACTCTGATTTTATCAGTAGAATCAGCTGTTCAATAAAAAGATTGAACTATTCATCTTTTTTTCAGTTCATACCACACTAAACTTCCTTATCAGCCCACATCAGTATGTTTTATCTGCAGCCGCAGACTCGCAGTTTAACACCTTTCTTCATCATCTGTAAGGTACACACACACAGATTTCCACACAGTCAGAGAAAGTCAAAGTGTGCGTCCCACTCATAGTTCAGTTATAAAATCCCAGCTCACCATCTCTCCTTTTGGACTCCTAACAGTGCTGTCAGAGCAGGGCCGGTGCTGCACATTTTTGCTGCCCTGGGCCAGATTAGGATTTGGTGCCCCTAAATTGCAGCTTCTCTCATCAGCTAACCACCATCACATGTTGTCAGTTGAATTGAAATTTTGCTTGCAGCAGCTGATATAAAAGTATGTTTATGATTCCCTTTATATATAATTCATCATTGAGTTGTTATCCCTGTGCATTTTTGTAAGCTTCTAAATGCCATAGGATGTGTGTAGTGTTGTAGATGTCTAGGAAGTCAGCAGAATGTGTTAAGACACATTATCTTTATGTAGTTACTCAAATGGCTTATATAATTGTTTGTATAAAATCCTGTTCTCAAAAACTGGAACTAAGATAAACTTTATCGATCCCACAACATTTCACAGCGGAATAAAGGAAGTATAACAACAGATGCGTAATATGATAGGTGTATGTTTTCCTGGTAAACAAGAATAATACAATATTAGGGTAAAGAAGTGTCTGTAAAACAGTGGATACATTTTCTTTTGAGTGTCATAACCCCTCGAAATGACTTGTTTCACTATCACAATTTGAGCCGTTCGGTCCAATAACATTCAGAAAGTCTAGAAGAGCCGCACTAATGAATTATTATATCCCCATTCATGTTAACCGCCGCTAAACCAGAAGTTAGCCGGCTCGATCAACAATCCAAGTATTGACTTTGAGCTTTTTTGGGCCCAAAACACCACTGAACAGCTTTCACAGAATGAACGGGGATCCACCTCCAACACTGTGTCCAGGAATAAAACGTCCTTAATAGACCACATCCCAAATTCCTCCCTTATTGATACGCCACCACCGGATGTTGATAACGTGTCATCACTTTGCTGGTGGAATTTAGTGCATTCACACGGTTCTTTCGTTTAGATCAAAGTCGACCCAAGGCACCCTGGGTGTAAATGCAGAGTTTACACATTCCTATTGCACACAAAAGCAGGTTTAAGTGGGATTTTTGATGAGTGGAAAAGGGGTAAAAGACTGAACTAAAGACTGGACTTGAATACAAACCAAACTGTCAATGGAATGAGGTGCAGCTAGAGTGAGGCAGAGAAACACAGGTGAGGGTAATGAGTGGAAAAACCCTAAAAACAGGGAAGGAGCTGATATGTTTGAATAACACTGGAACAGGGCTGGGCTAATGATGGAGATACAAGTGAGGTGTGGAGGGAAAACCAGGCTGGTGAGGAGAACAAGACAACAGCAGGGAAAACAGAACAGTGGAAAAATCTAGAAAACATAAAACGAAACTTAAATGACAGGACCATGGCAGCGCCAGTGCACTTATCATGCTGATTTGCTACACCTGTCAGGTGAATGGATTCATTTGGCAAAGAAGCGCTCGCTGACAGAGATTTCAACAAATCTGTGTTCTAGATTTGAGAGTATTAGACCTTGGCTGTGTACAGAAAAAGTATTTGTGGGATGTAATTGAATGTAGAATTTGCAAGGAGGTGAGGACTCTGTCATTTGTCTTGACTTTCAGTAGGAGCAGTGGTGATAATATTACTACCACTGATATTAAGAATAGTTAAACAGCCAAATAAAGTAAGAGGGAGTCGTGGTAGCTGATCAGTGAGCTTCTCCATAAACTGTGAACCTCTCAACAAGTGGCTCTGTAACCGTCACCCAGCTGGATGGTTTCTTTGTACATTTCTATGTTAATAGTGCTGTCTACATGAGGACAATGTATGCATAGGCACGAACAGGACGTGCATGGCACCGCTCCATGCCACGCTGCTCGGCCTTCTATTTCCATCACCCTGTTCTGTTTCCATTACAGTCAGGTTTGCAGTTTATTATACAAGACTGCATTTGTAAAATGTTACAGCTATGCAGTTATACTGCAGTGCTCTTTGTAAAACGAAGACACATCTGTTCGTAATGTTCTTCAAGGCAAGTTTGATCATCTCAAAATAATGTAAAAACCAAACAATTCCTTTTCTACCAAATTTACTGTTGTACTGTTGTGTCTATTATATGTATATATAATATCTATTATATGCGTCTATTATATGCGTCAACTGAATAGTTTATTTATGATGCATTGATGTTGACTTTAAGCCCACCATCATGACACCATAGCTAACTGTTGTCACACTTGAATGATTTCAAACTTTGTGTAACAGTGGTTTGAACTGAGTGGTACTTCGGCTCACTGCGTTAGCTCTGTAATGAGAAGCCATCCACTGCCGGCCACCTAAACACATTGAACTGCTTTATTTGTCAGCCGACTATACTTGTAACATTGCAGCAGCAGAACCAAAGACTTCTGCTGCTGTCTGCTGTCTACAGTTACCACTGTGTATATCGTGATTTTTGACTGGAAAACACAGTGAATTTATGATGAGAGAGTGCTGTCATCTCTCCGTCTAATCGGAAGTGTAACTGTGTCTCCTGTGGTTGTTTCTCAGAATGGACTTTGATGACGAAGACGGAGAGGGACCGAGCAAATTTTCAAGGTGAGACCACGGAAAGCAGATAGCAGCGGTCCTGTCTGACATGTTTTAGAACTAGTTCATAAAGTCACATAGTTTCTTGTCTAAGGGTATCCGCAGGTAAGATCGATTATGAAAACATCAAACATGTTTAAATAACCTGATGTTGCAGTCATTTAATAAAAAAAACAAATGGGTTAGTAATACGGTGTGCATGCACCTTATTGAATTGGAACATCAGTTTTCAGGTAGAATTAAAACGTCCAAATTTGTCTTTGAAAATCCTGCAGATACTGTGTTTATTACACTGACTGTTGCATGGACACCTCATAACATTTTTATTTCTTCATCAGAATTACAGCACTGTGTTGTGTAATGCTTTTTTTTAAAGAGGGACTCCAGTCTTTCCTCTCACTACATCTCAAACGTCCTCTCACATTTTATTTATCTCAACTTGTTTTGCTTTTCTTCCTTCTCACATTGTGTAGTGTGTAAGCGTGTAGGATGTACAGTGGGTGCTTTATGTCTGAGCTGACAACAGTGGATTTGTGGCTGCCAGGTTGAGTAGTGACAGTGGGGAGGAGGAGCTGCTCTCTGCTGAACACAGGAGGAACTGCACTCTAAATAATGGACAGAAAAGCTTCATATTCATAATGTGAAAGGGATGCCACTGTACATACACTTAGATGCCGTTACCACAAAATAGACACTTCATCGCTGTCTACCATAGCTGCTTCTCAGTCAGTGACATACAATGACTCACAGCTGCACAGACACTGAATAAAGAAAAGACTCACAGTAGCCCCATTCACACAGCCGTTTGCATGCGGGGATCCTGCGCCAATTCTCCGCCTCCTCCTCTGTGTGAAAGTTTCAGATGCGGCAAGGGGGGAAATTTCGCTCCGGCGCTGATCCTCCTCTGGAGGTAGTATCAGGGCCGCACTACTGGCGAACCGAACCAGTGTGAACAGATAAGCCGGTGGCGCGGAGCGAGGGCTTGTCGGTCGTACAGTCTGATAACTGCACAGGTCCTTCACTCAACATAATAAAGAGAGTCCGTCCTCCTCTCTGTCCTCCCGCCCGTCCTACCGACTCTTCATCACATTTCTGCCCGAAAAGCAGCGTCTGTCACCGGCAAAAAACTTTAACTCACCAAGTGTTTGTGATGAAAATAAATCACTGCGACCGTCAGCCCTCTGGACTGAGATTTCAGCGACCTTTCACCCAGAAAACAGCTTCCGACCCCGGGAGTGAGAGAATCAGACAGGTCCTGTTTACTGATGGCGATTATGTAATTATGTAATTTAGCGTGAAAAACGCAACTTCGTTACTTTCCAGGATGTTTGGTGGGTCAGGATCTCAATCACTGCACATTATAACAGCATCCATATGATTATAAACTGTCCACGGGTTTGGATTGACAGGGGGGCCACTGGGGAAACACCTTGAAAACACACCGACGTCATCATCATGACGTGTACTATCATGCCTCTTTAGGAGCCGCAGTGCCGGCTTTCTGTGTGAATTACAAAGCGGTTCGTCTTCAAGGTGGAGATACTTCGCTCTGTGTGAATCACCAACGGCGGAGAATTGGCGACCCAACGCTGTGGAGTTGCTGTGTAAAAAGGGCTAGTGTTTGAGGGGTGTGGGGGAGAGATTTTATAGGCTGTAACATTAGCAAAGTGTGAAGACAGCTGAAAGGGACACACAACAGGACTTTTCACGACAGCGACAGTGTGAAAACCCCAGTCTACAAAACCAGTAGGAAAAATTCAGTGAGATTTGATAAACCAGCAACTTTCAAAGTCAGGAATGACTGTTTCTTATTCCAGCTAGTATCCCTGAACTGTAATGGACAGGTAAAAGGAAAAACTGTGCTTTTCTTGCAGTCTTGGTCTTTTTATATTTAGTTATGGTTACTTTTACTATTGGTTGGCAACAGTTATTGTTTGTCAACAGGTTATTAAAGTTATTGTAAGGGGTTTAAATCACTTATATTACCAAATGTCCATTCAGGTACCGACAATTACAATGTAATATGTTTGTTTTAAACTTGTCAGACTGTCTCACCCTCTGTGTTGCTACCTGACTCACTTCGCTGATGTAAAGTCAAGATCACTGATGTCACCTGCTGAGTTTGGGAGTTATTTTGACAAAAGTAACTACAACACCAAAAATAAAACCCAGAATGTACGAAAAACATAATGTGTCCCTATTTAGGATAGAACAGAAAATCTTCATCACTGCACCAGTTACACCAGCCAGTGTTTGGTCCATTTTTGCCCATGTTGTCACCATCACAGTTTGAACCATCTACTCCATGGCATGTGAGGAATATGGATAGTAAAGTTGCAACATGATGGTTTTCCTCTGTTTATATGTACATCTTGTTACATGCTGTGTCCTCTCTTGTCTGTAGGTATGATGATGATCACATTCCTGGTGGTGATAAGGAGAGATATGCCAGGTAGGCCTAGCCAGCTGGGACCTCAGAGGATTTTCCATTGACTCAGGGATCAACAGACTGTACAACCTGTACACTTCTTGGTTCTTATCAGACTACAATTAGCTTTTTCCTAAGTATGTTTTAAATTCTCAGGACCAACCCAATTTTTCAAAATAAGCAGAGCGGGATTGGCTGAGTAAGCTAAACTCACCAGCTGATGCTGTTTTATCAGATGTCTGTTGGACAGGGGAGTTGCCAAAAATCTGTGTCGATAAAGACGTGAAATACCACAAACTTTTATCATCTGAACCGTCACCATCCAGAGAAAACACTCCGTGTGTCAAACACAAGAGCAGCTCAAAAGGATCATTTATCTACAGATTTGTGTATCATCCATGCCCAGGAGGATCGAATCTGTCATGACAAATAAATGCGGACATACAAACAACTAAAGAAATGGAATGCCTCCAATCAAGGTGTGCTGATTTTTGTTGCAGTTTCAACCTTTTGTTACAGTTGAATCAATCTCAAATCAATTTGCGTCATTCTTCCTGAGGCGCTAACATTTTAGTGATTTTGTACAGGGTGTAATCATTTTTTTGTGTTAATGCTTACAAAACTACAAGAGTTCCATTTGGATATTTCGCCTTGATATGAAGAGAATGCATTGACAACTTGAGACCTCAGTGAAAGTGTCAATTTGCATTTTAATAGTTCTGCAGAGCACAAATAAAGAAACAGTAGGAGCCTATGAAAGTCTCTCTTGGCATAACCTTACATGTCCCTCCTGGCCCTTTTAAGGAAATACTCTCGCTGACTGACATGCACACAAATTTCAATCACAGAAATGCATCTCAAAGTACAGGAAATGAGCAGTTGACATGCAATTTTATTCAAATATGAAATAACATATTACTCATTTATTTCAGTTTAGACTAAAACAGATTGCTGTTTAACCAAACCTATGGTGAAGCAAAGTCAGACAGACACCATGATCAGATGCGTCAATGCTGTTGATCACCTGTTCAAGCAAGGCTGGCTATTGGTTCCCAGCATGTACCCTCCCCAAGTGTCTAACTGCCCTTCTCTCTGTTTTAGAGAGAACCACAGTGAGATTGAGCGACGCCGACGTAACAAAATGACCCAGTACATCACCGAGCTGTCAGACATGGTACCAACCTGCAGCGCCCTTGCCCGTAAACCTGATAAGCTGACCATCCTGCGTATGGCGGTCTCCCATATGAAATCCATGAGGGGCACTGGCAACACGTCCACTGATGGGGCCTACAAGCCCTCCTTCCTCACTGAACAGGTACTGTACTATCAGAGACCCAGAGCTCTTATCATAGAGGCCAGAGTAATAGAAAACACATTCATCGTCCTTTCACTTTATTTTTTACCACATTGAATCATAGCACCATCGACAGAAATGTACATTAATATCATATTCAAATCAGGTCTACAGACTGCATATAAATGTAACTGTGGACACGCTCTGTTTGGAGTCGTGTACTTAAATAATCCCAGATGTTTACAACAATGTAGTAATTCACAAGTTTGCTTAAGGTAACGGTGTGTTTCATTTGGTTTCCTGTTGCTGTAACATCAGAGAGTGAGGAAGGAAGCTGGTGAATTTGACTAAATGTTGCGTAAAATGACACGAGTCCGTTAGCACAGAGATTACATACTATTGTTTAAATGCTCATCTAGGTTTGAAACCCAAGACATTATGTTTACATGTGCAGCTGATATCCAGGATAGAGCTGAAACGGTTACTTGAGTAACTCAAATAATTGGATTACAAAAAATGGTTGAAGCAAAATCTCTGCCTCGAGGCTTCGTTTAATTCCTTTCACCCCCGTTATGTGGCCTGCTTAGCTCAGGCATCATTTTTCCATACGGACTGTTATTGCGGACACACACCACTACACTCAAAATTGAGTAGGCGTGATGGCGGAGAGCCAAGAAACCGTCCGTAAAAGACAAAGAAGGTCCAAAGTTTGGGATCATTTCACACTTAAAAAATAAGATGACAAAGTGCAGCGTGTCTACTGCAAAGCAGAACTGGTGTACCACAACAATGATTCAACATCTGAACCGAAAGCATCCAGTTGTTAACACCAGCTCACCAAGCACCACCGACACAAGCTAACGTAAACATTGATGTTAGCTAATTTAACGTAGCCTACCATACCTACCTACCTACTTAGAGCGTATGGTATTTGTAGAGGCTGTAGCCTGATGTCGGTATGACTAGATATCAAGATGTGGAAACTAATTTGTGTTAATAGCTTACACCAAATAACTCCTTTCCACACGCACGCAGACACACACACACACACTCAGCTCGTCTCTCTCACTCTCCCTCACGCACACGTGCACAAACAAACACACACCCTTACTCCCGGTGTTAGGAATAATCCATGATACTTGACGCAGCTAGTCCTAACCAGCATAATGGTATACATTTACATGTTTGACAATCTGCATCTGTATTTCTTTGCCATTTACATGTATATGCAACATTCTACCGCATGTGGTCCAGCTCTTCCGGGGGAACAGACTCTGAAGGGACAAGGTCTTCTGCCTGCCTTCTGTTCAGTTGTTGCAGTGATGGTTTACTGTATTCTCATAAAACATCAAAGCTTTACAATAAAAGCACACCAAAAACAGGACCACAAGCTCTAATGCATCCTCATACAATCGGGGGCCTGGTTTCACGACTGTGCATATTGAAAGTGGACTGACTTGACCAGCCGTGGAACAGTCAGTGATCTACTGAGTGACCAAAGCTGTTAACTATGTGCGTCTTGGGAGTTTTCTGGGAAACTGTAACAATTTTTTGCCTTGGAAAACTTGTAAAATGACTCCTTGTGTGAATCACAACCTACTAATCTAGAGAGTGGCTTGAGACACACTCTGTGACACATCAGAGCTTTATGTCCTCATTTGTGATGATCAAATGCATTGAAGTCCATATCCAGTGTGTAATTAACAGCCAGCTCTGTCACAAGTGTCTGTCTTTTTTTTAACACACTCGGGTTTCGAGTTGAAGATAATGTTGGTACATTGCTTCGTCAACATTATCTGACTATTACGCTTGTTTTTGAATCAAGACAAATTAGTGAATTTTGTACAGCTGTCAGCTGTTTCTTCAAAGGCTACCTAATGTGTGCTAATGTGCCCTTCCGCTCCCTGTAGGAACTGAAGCATCTAATCCTGGAGGCGGCGGACGGCTTCCTGTTTGTGGTTGCTGCAGAGACGGGCCGGGTGATCTACGTGTCGGACTCTGTGACACCGGTGCTGAACCATACCCAGTCTGAGTGGTTTGGCAGCACTCTGTATGAACAGGTCCACCCTGATGATGTGGACAAGCTAAGGGAACAGCTCAGTACTTCAGAAAACTCCATGACAGGTACAGGATGTACTGCCACTAAGAGCTCTGTCAGCTCTACATTGTTCTTCTTCTCTGTGTTTTGATCGTTATGGGTTTATAACCACCTGTCAGTCACACAAGTACTACCATTCAGACTGTGCTCACTTTGCAAACAGTTATTTTAAATATTTCAATGATTATCAGGGTGATATTTTGAATCACATTTATGCAGGACAGGATAATTGTTATATAACAATATTAATAACGATACATTTTAATCATTAAGTGCATTTCATAATACTCAAAGACACTTACATGGCACAAGTTCTTACGAGGCATGTTCTGTATGTACTGGAGTTTTTTTAGGACTTTGGATGATGTGCCACATAGAATGCTGGTGCAGTTGTCGATTCTGAATGAGATGAAGGCATGAATCATGAGTTTCAGCAATGGAGGAGGAGAGTGATATCTGTGTACATGGAATTTTCATTGCTACCTCTGTTTACCTGACAAATCAGTTCAGTTGGTTTGCATAAAATTAAACCAGTTAAAGCTCAAAGACCAGACTGGAGTGGCAAAACTGTAAATCTACGAAACCTGAATGTCTGCTGTCTAAACAGTCTGTTATTGTCGATGACAGACGACAGATTTTAGGATAATGCAGTGAAGTGAAATGTGTCAGTGTTGAACTGTCTTCCCATGTTGAACAGTGATCACCCTCTGTGAGCCAGGTGAAGCTACATGGTATTTTTTCCTTCCTTTCCTGTTGGCAACCCGGCTCTTAGTTTGTGTGAAAGCTTTTGAAGCTGCACTGCGTCACAAAAATGGAGAGAGCGGTTTTCACATGATGCACTGGTGGTAAATATTTTGTGATATACATAAGTAGTTTTTAATCATTACTCTTAAAAGAAATTATGTGGGGGTAATTATTAGTGAGCATACACTAACATTTTACATTTTACTAAATAGGTCAGTCCAGACTCTTTGTTTTAAAGAATCAAAAACATGATTAGAGCAAATGATCTATCAGAATGTGATAATAGATCAGTTCCTCTTTAGGTGGCTGTTTAAGCAGGAAGAACAAACATTAAATCATAGAATGAACATCTCTTTGTCCTGGCATCTCTTTAACACAAGACTTCAGAAATTGTAAAAAGCTGTGAGCTAATCTCATCTGGTTACAGCTCAATCTGATGGGCAGCTTAGGTTGAAATGACCAAAGAATTTCCTGAATTGTTTTGATAGTTAATTTTGATTCATTTAAAGCTGCAGTCTGGAGGCTTGTAACCACGGTAACAGAGGACGCCAGATAACAAAGACGGTGCATTCAAAATAAACTAAATACAATATAGAATAAATAAAATACAACAGCATAAGCCCTGATTTAGTTACCAGCTAACCATTACCTGGTGCATCACCATGCTGCCTCTCTGAAGCACGAGTAACGTTATTTCTCTTAACCAATTCAACCACTTCAGAGCGTACTGAACACAAACTAACGCCATTATAACTGCCCAGTCACTAGAAAGACACTTTTGCTATCCAGTAGCCATGAAGACAAAGCTAAACACCGGAGTTAGCATACAAGCTAGCAAGCTAGATTCAGCAACAAGCTGCGTAGCTCGACTGCTCGACTGGATTAACGCCTTACCTCCTGAGCTACAGCTGCCCCACTGTACCACATTTTAACAGTTTTAACTGATGGTTTGAGCCTCTTTATCAACTGTGAGCACGTAGGCAGAAGAAGCAGCTGAATATGACCTTATTGGCCAAAGTGAAGACGTAGGAGGGCTTTGTAGATGCCAGGAATATTTGTATACACATGGTCCAGGATATGTCTTCATTTGGCAGGGATCTGAAAATGCTGTTGGAATTTAGGTAAAACAGTTCTGAGGTTTGTTTGATTCAAATCACCAGCTGCAAAGAAAATTACATCCGGTTGTTTTGTCTTGTTGCTGCTGATGACATCGTACAGTTCTTGCAGTACATTTTTTTAAGTTTGCACCTTGAGGAATGTACAGCCAACAACAAAGACACTGGTGAATTCTCTGAGCAGTTGACATGGTCGACATCTATCATGATCTCATATCTCTCATGTTACATGGTAATTCTTGATGCACGTGTATAGCGATTGTGTTTTAAAGGTGAAGATGAAATGTTTAAAATGTGAACCTGTCATATATGCTCATAGTGCTCACTAGAGGGCAGCATTGTCCTCTTAAACCCTCCACATTCCTCTACATGGCACTCTGGTGGCTCCACAGCGTGTCAGTGGATCCAGTGTGTTTGTATTTGAATCTGACCCCAGAGGCCCTGTGAGGCACACTGAATACCCAGCAGTGGCATGTAATCCACATAACACAGTAATCTCCATGTAGAGCTGGGACGGAAAATACACACGAGTATACACAAGCACATACACAGCTTTTGAAGTGAGATCAGTTTCCTTCAGTGGAACTAAAGCAGTATGTTTTGGAGACATTCTCCCTCTGCTGCTGCTCACTGTTGAACTGTGTTGTGCGTCTGTTGCTGTCGAACTGCATGTTTTTTCACATGACGTGGAAGGACTGAACAACAGCCATCATCCAGAGTTGGAACAAGTGATTGTTTCCTGCACGCCAGTTGTTGCTGTCTGTAGTTCAATGTGTGAATAATCAGAGATCCATTCTGAAATGCTTTGGTGATGATCTGTCCAGTCCGTCAGATATATATCATTTATTGATATTTGCTTCTGATATTTTGGCAATATATCGATATGATATTATTGTTGCGATATGACACTATATAGTGTCTTACTATCATTATATTATATAATGATGCAGTGTTTCCCACAGACGGGAAAGCAATTTGTGATTAAAAAGAAAAATGAAACTGCAGTCGATGTTGATTAGTCAATGTGTGGGAAACACTGATGTAATCCGATCTGTTATGTGTTTACTATGCTCAGCCTTCTCTCCTCTATCTGCATCTGCTTTAAACAACATCAGCGCACTCATGCGTTTGCGTGTGAAGTTCCAGTCAGCCACATATTTATCGGATACTAAGAATTCCTGTTCCATCTGGAAAGGATCAGCCCTGTTTTAATGATGATGAAGACTGATTTTGCAGGTTATAGTAGCAGAGCCAAGCCGTGGGGTCACACCTTCCTTTTCTCCTCCATCCTGCACAAGCTCCACCTTATAAGAAGCCTTAATCCTACATCAAACCACTTTAACCAAGAGATGAAGGAACACAGGGACTCTCAGGGGTTTATGAAGGAGTAGTTCTCTGCTCCTTGGCAAACTTATCCTAATTTAATTCACAATAAGTGCCAGTTACAAAATGGTTAATACATATTTATCATAATTAAGGGATCTTTGTTGTAAAGCACTTTGAGCCGCATTTCCTTTATGACCCGTGATGTACAAATCAAGTTTATTATTAAGTTTCACTGTCTAAAATTGTAACTGGAGGTCAAACCTTAAAGGGTCATAGTGAACCCTCTGTGATGTCGAGAGCTCAGTGTCGGGGCAGCTTTCCTCTGGCAGCTCCAGTGATCAGCTGTCTTCACAGGAATTTCTCTCTTTTCATCTCTGCCTCAGTGCCGGTAAAGATAATCAGCTGAGGAAATGGCTATGTAGTTAGCTCACGCAAAAGGCAGTTTGATGTTTGTTACACTCTGATAAAAGGGACTTTTCAACTTTCAAGTTCATTAAAATCCTACCTCTGATAAGAAGAGTAGGATGCATTTCTGGTTAAATATTGTGGAATTTGCACTAGTATGTGAAGGAGCCTACCCACAGTTTAGTCTGATTTTTTGATGGAGTCTGAACAGGGATAGGTATAGGGAGCTATGTTTTGGAGCTATGAACAGTCTGGCTTTGGAGTATAAACTGAGTTAATATCGGATAAATCAGATATTTAGGATGAGAATCTCTGAGTGTGACAGTTCAAATCTGTCTGTGTTCTAAAGCGACAGCGTCAGTCAGTCATGATGACTCTGTGGTGCACTGCAAGTTCTGGACTGCTGGCCAAACTGCTATTTGCTATGGATACGGTCCCTAGAAAATTGTTTTATTTTATTTTAATGACTGATTTTATTCTTTGCTATCACAGCCAATAGCATAATGTGAGAAAAATAACAGCTACAACAAAGTTATTGTTAATCTAAAATAAAGAGTTTTTTTTTCTTATTTTATTAAAATAGTCCTGAATTCAGTTCGTGATTCTGAAGGGCTTTTTATAAATACCAGCACATCATTAACTCAAAACAGCTAGAGGTGGTGTCCAGAAGTGAAGGCTTATAAACATATCGAACCTGGACTTAATAAATGAGTAATGTGGATCTGAACACAATTCTGATGTGTGCTCAAAACTTCCTGCTGTGGCGGACATCATGGAAAACTACACCAGGCTAACAACATACATATGAGTCAAACTCTTACTGGTTTGCTTGTGGAATGTAAAATCTCCATCACAGAGTATGGCATGCTGGCTTATGATTAAAGCGACAATGGCCAATTGATTGTACACATTTATTATTTTATGTTTATGTTTGGCTAATAGATGACAGTGCATCTATGATTTGTTTAACAATACAAACTGCTGTGGTCATTCAATTCCTAAATATGTCTTTTGAATTTACTTTGTGCACACATATGTTTAAAAACATAATAAGCATTTAACTGTAAAATGTATTAACCAATAATTAGAGATGATTATCAAGTACTGGTATGAGGAAATGTATTTGATTAAAATAATAATGAGCAATGTGTGATTTAAAGTAGCCTCATTATGAGTTGAATTTTATTGGGCCATCGGTTGAACACCAGCAGACGGGAGCACCACAGTTAAAATAGGACTAAGTAAATATGTAATATAATTATTTTGTGATTTAGTTTCAGTTGAATAAATTGATGTCAATTTTCTTTTTTTGCTATCTTAACTCTTAATGTAGACTACTCTGATTTTACATCAAACGCAGATGTCAGTGTTTGTTTTCCAATGAAAAAACATTATTCATGGGGCACCGCTTAGCTCAGCTGGTAGAGCAGGCGTCCCATATGCAGAGGCTTTGTCCTCCTGGCCTTTGTGCCCTCTGCTGTGTGTCACTCCCCCTCTCTCTCATCCTGTTTCCTGTCATATCTGTGCCTGTGCTGTCAATAAAGCCACATAAAGGCCAAAAAAATATATATAAAAAGAAAAAACATTATTCATTTTCATTGGCTATCCAGAGCCAAAACAACTATCCCTGTTCCTGGGAAACTTAAAATAAGTTGATTTGGATTTGTACCCTCATCAGAAACTAGAAATACAGATGATCGGCCAGCTCTGACAAAGAACAAACAGAGCAGTGATGTAGCATTACACAGCTTCAATTAGCTGGATTGTGCTCTCTTATCATTTTATGGTCCTGAGTACAGAAGAAAAACTGTTGACCTTTATTTGGTGTGTCTGCATGAGTGTGTTTTATTCACTCAGCCAGTTTCTGGTTTGTACAAAAAATAACCAACACTTTACTGGTGTATGTCGATGCTATCTGTGCACTTTTGCTGCCCTGTTTTAATTTAATCTGCTGTTTGTTTGTTAACAGGACGGATTCTGGACCTGAAGACGGGCACAGTGAAGAAAGAAGGACAACAGTCCTCCATGAGGATGTGCATGGGCTCCCGACGCTCCTTCATCTGCCGCATGAGGTGTGTGTGACTCAGTAACTTTGTTTATGTTTTTTTTTTGTTGTAATGAATCTAGCCATGATTGAGCTCTCCAACTTTCTGAAGTTAAATTATCTTTATAGTTAGTATATTTTACTCAAACATAAGCCACTACATTTCCCAAATTTCAAAATGTTGCAATACTTCCATAACTCAACCTTATAATGTTCTTTTGTCAGGGATGTATGTCTGGTCATACATTTAGTCTAATAGTGTTACACCATTTTTCATTGAAGATAGAGTTTTCTTGTGTGGAGCTCATAGAAATGATGAGTATGCTCAATTCAGGAGCAGGGACCACACCTTCAATGAGATGTACATGATAGTTTATTGAGGTAGAATATGAGTACAATGTTGAAAAAGGCAACTGAGTATGAGTGCAATGTTGAATAAGTGTTAAGCGGCTGTGATGTGACGAAGGCTTCGTTAGGGATCTACGGCAGCTCCCGGGCAGGCAGCCCCCCTATAAGAAAGAGAGAGACAGAGAGAGAGAAAGACAGAAGGCGGGAAGGGAGGATGTTAGGATGGGGCACGAGAAGCGAGAAAGGCATGCATGAAGCGCAGTGAGGCTTATACAGGCACATGACAGGATGGGGAGTGATTGAGGTGTGGTCCTGCTCCTGACCCTCAGCTAAAACTTTATCTCAATGAGATGTCATTTTTCAGCAGTGCTTATCATAATCGTTGTGTCAGAAATAAATTCAGATAATGACTCATTAAAATCAATTAGATGTGGCTAAAATGAAGCAAGGTCCCTTCAGGTTTGTAACAGCAAATATGAATCAATTGACATGCGAGCAAGCTGAAATGGTTCACAGTGGTAAACAGCAGGGGTTGAAGCCATGTCACTGACTGACAGTCAGCAGCATGGGGCTCACAGAGTGGCAGCCATTAAAGGTTTCTTTCTTTCAGCTGCTGCACACACAGAACAATCAAGAGTCATGCTGAGCTGGTTCTACTTAGCCCCTATAGACTATTTCACCAGAGTGTTTCATATGTGATTGATTGTGGTATTCAGGCTATTAGATCCATAATTATTCATAATATGCAGACCTTTTTAGAAGTATAAAAGCAAGGCAGAGGAAAGACCGAGATGAAGTTTCTAACAGAGAGTATTTCCTTTAAAACATGTTGACTGAAACCAAAGTGTACCCATCCAGCTGACATGACATCTGTTTTCATTAGTTCATTAGCTCATTATCAACTGCGAAGTTCCTGCCGCAGTTTCCTCAACATCTGACTTATTTTGACTCTCTGGACATACACATTGCTAGCTACATCACCTAAAGCTACTGGGTTAAACTCAGACTGGTTGTGTATTTAGATCTGTATAGTTAGATTCTTGTTGTAATTATGTTTAGTTGTATAAAGGGATGAATTGTTGAATCTGGTGATATGACTAGTCACTAGGATAGGATAGTCACTGCACCTCCACATTAATTGAAGGCTGGATTTGTAAGCATTTTATCAGGTTGCTGGCGTAACCCCAACTAGGGATGTAATGGTATGAAAATTTCACACCATGGTAATGGTGACCAAAATTAACACGGTTATCGGTATACCGCGGTATTTTTAAAATGTCTTCAAAATGTTGAAAAAACACTGATAAATTGAAAGAATTTACGTTACAGAGGTAGAATGAGATGTACTGGCAGTAGCACTCGATTGGCCAGCAGACCCTCTCTGTGAAAAAATGAATAGAGAATGTCATTATTAATTATTACTATCATTGTTACTTAATACTAAGGGTGCAACCAACAGATCACAAAACTCACAATTTAGATCATATCACTTCTGTGAGCAACAGGTTGGATAATTTTTTTAGAATACACCAAAAAGGATTATTGTTGTTAAATTAATTATGAATACTCTAGTTTGGCTCTTATCTCTATCTATACACTTGTAATATTCACCATCTTATATTATTCTTTATATATAGTCTATTCTACAAATAGTACGTGTTTGTCTCTGCAGCTCTGCATCAATATTTGGGGAATTATTAGGTCGACTTTAAAAAGTGCAATTAATAAGCGGTTCAGATAACGTGCCAAATCCCGGATCAACTTGGTTCAGTTATACCACTATCTGTTCAGTTTACATTAGTGACAATAGCAAATTAGACAGAGAAAACTCGACACGCACATACATCATGCATCTGAGCTTAAGGTTAATTTACCTTGCATTCGCTGAACAGTTGATGGTGATGGTCGTAAAGTGAAAGTAAGTAAACTGGAGGTGTTGCCGCCCCTCGCAACAACTTTCTTCTTGCAGCTCCTACAGATAGGGCTGCCATCCTCGACCAGCTGTCCCTGAGCATTCTTATAATAACCAAAATACGCCCAGACTTCAGATTTGGTTCTCTTTGAAGGCAGAAAAATGCCTTAAAGGCCTCTACTATCACGTCCTCCCTCTGCCATGTATTCTCTACATAACATGCGCATGTTTTCCACACCGTGGTTATCGACCGCGACGGTTACCATGGTAATTAAAACTTAAAAGGTAACCTTCACCGTCGGGAATTTTACCATGGTTTACCATGACACCGGTAACCATTACATCCCTAACCCCAACTATGGCTACTATGGTTTATATCATTGCATCTAGCTGTATTTCGATGAAATTATGTCAAGTTAGCCAACACTTTGAATGCTTTGCCCTGTCAGCCTGGAAAAAATGCTTTGCCCATGGATATGTTAGGATGAATTAATGATACATACATACATACATACAGACATACAGACATACATACATATGGCAGCAGTGTTTGTCCAGAAGCTTATTACTATTTCAGTACTGACCATTCTAGAACTGGAACCATTTTATTGCCGGTGGTTGATACCCATCTCTTATTATGAAAAAGTAAATTGTTGCACTTTAAGGATTTGTTGGCTTTACATGGAGCAGCCTTAAAGTACAGTAGTAAAAACGCTCCAGAGCAGCTTCTAAAAGACTGGAAACTACTCAACGATAGCCATCAAAAATACATATAAAAATAAATGTTGAGGTTAATTTAACTTTAGTCAATAGTTGAATAGAATAGAATATAATAGCCTTTATTGTCATTGCACTGTGGAGGTAAAACGAAATTTAGGGTGCTCCCACAGAGACACCCGTGCACCATAAAAAGAACAAAAAACAACACAAAACAGCATACAGCAGGACAAAGACAGAAACAGGCTAAAAAAGAAAACGAGCGGTGTTTTCTCATTTAAAAAAAAAAAAAAAAAGTTATTTAACTGTTCACGGACAGTGTAATGTTTTATAAACCATTTATTAAGAAATGGTTTATAAAGATCAGTTGTAACTTTATTCTGTCCATCCAAATAATGTTTATAGATGAACCACAGTAATTACTAACAGTTTACAAAGTAATATAAACATCCGATGCAGCTTTACAATAATTATTGCTCAATAAATGGTTAATAAATAATTTCATTACAGGGAAATAAATGCAAACTTAAATTTAATTAACTATACATTTATAATTGTATTTAAAAAATGTTTTTCATAAAGTCCTACTCTTTTTCCAAGTTCAAGAATCAACGTTCAGCCTTGTAAATATATAGATATTTAAAAAAAACAAGAAAAACATTTTAACCTCACATTTTTGGTATTTGTACACTTTGGGACTCCTGCTGGAACCTAAGATAGAACTATTTGAATGAAGTGTGTTTGCACTGCAGATGGCTGTAATCCTTAACCTTAAATGAGACATTTCTCTCCGTGCAGTACAGAAGGTACCTGTATTTTGTTGATGACATACTAGAATCAAATAAAGTTCGATTATGCTGTGCAGCAAAACTATTGTTCTCTAACGGTAGCTTAGAACCTATACAGCTGTGACAGTGTGCACACACCAGGTTACTTAATACCACAAAGCAGTAGTACAATATATGACGCATACCTGCTTTTTAATTTGAGATGTTCATGGAGCCATAACCTATTTCACACCACATGAACCTCAAGCTATATGCCTTTCTATCCTGACATGACAGCATTCATATTTCTGCTCACCAGAGGTTGTTGGTGACATGATTGGTGTTTCCATACTTCATAGATAATTAGACTTAACAGGCCTGCCATCTAAATTCTAATAATTATTGCTGTCTGTTGGACATCACCTCATCTCCACTCCATAGTGTCTGGCCCTGTAAAAATGTGTCTTTTTTCATTCCATGTCTGAATATCACGCAAAGCCCTCATTACTCTTTGGCTAAAAAACTACATCAAAGCAGCTTTGACGACTTCAAGTTCTTGAATAGCTAATGTTTAGTTTAGAAAAATAACACACCTTTTACATTTTTTTCTGTCAGGCTGCAGTTGTGTTCGTGCACAAGTATGTAGAATCACCAGGGGCTTGCTTGATCTTAGGTTTGCCTGAATCTGTTACAAAGGGATGTGATTTGCACGAGAGCAACAGTGTGTCGTGTTGGAAGGAATTTGTTGGACTGGCATGTTCTTCTGTTCTGATGCTATTCCAGGCTCTGCATAATTCAAACAACATGCTGCCAGGACACGGAAAGAGACTGCAGACAAACAGAGAAACGCAACTAGTTCTGTGACACATACATAACAGGAACACAGAGGAACACAGCCTGATCAGCAGCCTGATTAGCAGACTAATGTTTTAGGGCAATTATTAGATCCAGGCAGGCTTATGTAATGTTTAGCCACAGGACCAGCCTTTCCAGTGAAAAACACTCATTGACCGCCACTCAAGGAAATTCAGCTGGAATGAGTGTTCAGCTGAAAAAATAGACTGGAAAAAAAGAAAGAAAAACTCGAATGGTTGGTCTATGGACAGAGGATGTTGTACACTGTGCTGTAAAGTCCCCTGCAGCATTAGGATTTGTGATTGTGGCTTATATTAATAAAAATGACTTGACCTAAAATTGATGTGGAGCTGAGGTGGAGAAATGTATAGTTTTAAGTTTCTGGGAGTCAGCATCACAGTGAAATCTATCATGGTCATCCCACATCACCACCCTGCTAAACAACTCTGAGAAAGAGTTTTATTTCATAAGAAGGTTCAATTATTGTGCCAAGTTCTGGTCAACTTTAACAGAGAAGCAATAGAAAGCATCCTGACTGTTACAGTTACAACACTGCAGATCACCGATTAGTCTGTCAGACCAGCACATCTTGTTATCTGTGTTCAAAAGAAGACTTTCCCAAACTCGTGGTTTTTTTTTTCAGCATTGTTTTGTCTTGCTGCCTACAGTCTCTTCTCAAGAAAAGAGAAAACGTGTGGTTGTTGATTCCTCATAATGAATAGCCACACGTGTGTGTTGTGTGTAGTGAGTATGTGGTCGAACAGTGGAGAGAGTAGCAGAAAAAAAGAGGTGAAACTGACTGATCCTTTTTTCCCCCTCTGCTCCAGTTTGTAAAAGGTAAAGGTTAATTTCTTTACCTGCAGGCAGAGCAGAATCTTTGCTCTTCTCATAACTCACTGATCACTGAACATGTCTTGACTTAATTCAGATGACATTGTGTAGAACAAGTCCAGCTGCTGATTATCAAACTGCTGTTAAGCTGCTTGGGCTCCTCCTATCCTGACCATGGCCAACTGAGTCGATTTCTTCGACTTAGTTCAAAAATGAAAGTTTTCAAGACCATGTGACCTGGCTGACTGTAACACAAATGTATGATGTATTAACCAATGAGTTATTGTCACCTGAGGTGAAACAGGTCCTGGTGTATTTAATTGTTAGATGACTGTGGAGTTATGGAGTGTAGCACAGCACTTTTTCTCACGCTACTTTCACTGAAGGAAGCTGTACCTTTTTTTCAGACTGACAGAACATTAGTTATGAGTGTTGCTGCTGTACAGTAATGTCTGGTTACATAAATAAATAACAGTATTGTTGTTTTGATATAAAAACATTTATTCTCATTAACAAAATTATATGGATCACCTGTAGTCACCACTGCTAGTCAATGGCTGCCAATGTGTAGGACAACGTAGAATGGAAATGAACGATTAATCAACTCTGGACTTTGGTCAAATGTGGACAAACAGTTTTAGAATGCACACTGCTAACAGACTAGTGGGGCAAGAGGAAGTCACTACTTAAAGTTTTTAAATTAGTAAATATCACCTATGATGTGTCTTTTTAAGGAGATCACTCTTGATTCAAGTCTATGTGCTCCTCCACACTATATAACTGAATCCAGATTAACACAGTTTATGTAACCCATCCAACTACAATAAAACAAGATGTGTATGTCAAATATCCCACATGTCTTTAACAACACACCATGTTGGATATATCTCACTGTCACCAGCTCACCTATGCAACACCACACACAGGTTTTTTTTGTATTAAGCTGACCATGAGTCAGTGAGGTTGTAGTATTGGAAAAATCTGGAAAATGGCAAACATTTCTGGAAATCAGTGAGTAGGAAAGGTTTTGCAGTAATCAAGCCAGACACCCTAACCCTTGCAGCTGAGCAGCTCTGCTCAGGGACAGTATGAAGTTGAAATTGTAGGGGTCAATTGTATGGGAATAATGTTGCTGCCTTTTTTGAGTGAGGGGTTTCATGTTTATTGTTATGAACATGCTTTAAGCATGGCATTTCACCTCTGTTGGGGAGATCTCATAAAAGTTATTGTTTAAAAGAAATGAAAAGCTCTTGTTCTCTGGACACGTCTTTCTTTTTTCAGTGTTTGTTGTATTTTAATGAGATTCCTCACTACCATAAAAAAATGTTTTCTATATTAATGAAACAATATGAAATTTCTTATTTAAGTATTAGTCTAATTCCTGTGACCACCAACCCTGCAGCACAACATGGCCACTAGAGTGTGTGGCAACAGATTAATGCAGCACAAAGAAAAACAAATTAGATGGTAAATGCTGTCTCTGCAACACAAATGGAAACAAAGACACCAACTAAAGAAGAACTAATGTCTTCTTAGCGGAACAATAAGAGACAGTGTGTAAGATCTGGGGTCAAGATACAACTCTTTATAAACCATTAATATCCTATAAGCTGTGTCAGTATATGGTGGAAATTGTCAAACAGTTGTGTCTGTGCTGCCTCTGACTGTGATTAACAGCCACTTATTGGCACGATGTACCACTGGAGTTTAAGTTGTGCTGTTCTTTTGTATCTGTATGCAGGTGCGGTAGTGCTCCTCTGGATCACATCTCTCTAAACCGTCTGTCCAACATGAGGAAGAGATACAGGTACAGCAACTTCTTCTCTAACCATGTTATGATCCACTAATGAATTTCTGCCTCACCCTCGCTCTGTCTCTCCTCATTCATTATGCATAACATCAGTTTAGTACATCACAAAATGAGACCATTCATAACGAGGCTTCCTTTCATTTCAACTCAGTCTATTAAAAGGAAAAAGAAAAAATATGCCTTGGTAATGATCATCAGATCATTAGCCTTTCCACGCTAACTGCTTTAAGTTTATTAGTATCAAATGTCACAGGATGTCTGAGTAAATAACGTGTGTGTGTGTGTGTGTGTGTGTGTGTGTGTGTGTGTGTGTTGTGTGTTGTGTGTGTTTAGGAATGGCCTTGGACCCTCTAAAGAAGGAGAGGCTCAGTACTCTGTGGTGCATTGCACTGGCTACATCAAAGCCTGGCCACCTGCAGGTAAACAAACACACACACTTGACATCCTTGCCTCCATCCCTGCTGAACCCAAACCTCCCTGCCATAGTAAGTGTGGCCTGGTCTAAACTAAAGCAGCTGTGAACTCTGTACAGCTCTGGATCAGGACCTGGATTAAGCCACAGATCCACAACAGCCCCTGTGGCTCTGGGATCGATCCAGGATATGTGAGAGAAGCGGCAGCGTTTTTGAAAGTCTGTGTTCTCTTTTGACGTAAGACTCTCATTAGCCTGTGTTCAGAAACAGGGCAAAGCAAACATTTCACATCGTTGTCTTTGTGTAAATGACTGCTGGAGTGTTTTTGCAGTCTGTCCTCTGGCTGATGGATTTCCCAACTGACAGTACGGATGTTTTCTGTAACAACAAGCTTGTGTGTGTAGTGAGACTCCCCTACTAGGAACTTCCCAGGAACTCCAGGTGTTCCCCTTTCTCTGCTCTCCTGTCAGGAAGTGGAGTCATACAGCTCAGCATATGTGCAAGTTTTTCCCTCTGACTGAAACATCAGCTTTCATGCCTGCCTCTAAATATCACTTCATGTTCTTAAATGTGACTGCGGGGCAGTGTTCACCACATTTGTTCTGGAGAGAAACTGGAGTGGATTTTGCAAAAATTGATGCTTTGCTTCAATTTAACACATTGTGATCCCATCCACACCCTGAAATTAGGTCTGAAGATAAACAGTCAAAAAATATCTTTGCCAGAATATGCATTCATTACAGTGGATTCCAATACTGACACTGTTTGACTGAGATAAATAGTGTCTGAAGCGCTCGCTCATCAAAATCTGAAACCATGAACAAAGCTGATGTGTGTCGTATCAGTGGTTGTCCACATTCTTCGTTAACCACGGTTTCTTCCATAAACTCTGTGCTCCCTTAAAAGGAGGCATTTGATGTGTCATTTACCTATTCTTTCTCCGAAAAATTATTGTGTGCCTCCTGATCAAGAGGAACATGTTGTTATATTGAAAAGTTATGTTGAAAGCACTGTTACTGCTGCTGTGTAAATTAGTAAGTTGTTATATTAGTTTTTGCCTCAAAATGCTCCCTAAATGTTTACCATTTATTTCTAACATCACACTCTGAAACCTGAAACTTCATACAGAATCTACAAATATTATAGTCAGCAGGGCACATGAAATAAGCACAGCAGAAACATCTGATAGATTGGAACAGCAAGTGTTAAAGATGAAAGCGACAACAGGAAATAAACAAGTTTGTTGACTTCACATTTCTTTCCAATGCCATTCAGTGGCTAGTTGTCTACCTGGAAGTGACTGTTGTTAGTAGATGTCAGGGTGATTCAGTCTTTACCAGAGGTGGAAAATTACCTAGCAGCAAATCAAGACCAAGCCTGAAGATATAATCCAAAGTGGTCTGTAGCTGCTGTGCCTTCAAAAGAGTTAAATCACCTGAAGCAAACCAGTGTTGTAGTTACATTAGTAGCAGTTTCATTTGGTGACGTTGATAAAGTACGGCTCAGTGTATGCAACGTATTCCTTCAACTGAGAATCTGTGTTGCTCCTAGAGAACATCTCCAGGAAACTCTGAATATAACCTCCTCTGGACCAGATTAGGTGTGCAGCATCACTTGCTATGGTGATGTAGACAGGTTAAAAGAGAGCCACCTTCATGACTGAACAAATTCTGGCTTTAGGCTCAACATGGCTCACCAACCCATTGATCTCCCTTTGTAGGCCACCACAAAAAAAAACTATCTTTGTTATTTCCTACTTTCCTACTTATTTACATTACTTGCTGATCTATATGTGCTGAGACAAACCTTTTTTTTGTTCATCGGTCTCAACAAATTCAGTTTTATGTGCGTGTCCAAAGCATGATCCATCCTATTCCTCTGTGCCATGAAGCTCCACATGAATGAGCCACACTGTTGCACTGGCTGACATGTTCCTTCATTACCATGAACACGCACAAACACACTTATTTTGACCCAATCCCACATTAATTGAGATCACACCCTGCTCTGGAAAAAACTTAACAGAGCAACAAATGTTGCTGAAAATAGTGCTGAACAAGTGCACAATTTTTCCTTTCAGAGGACAGCTGTGTAAGGAAATAAAATGCCTTTGAGCTGCTTTTAAAGGTTCACTTCGTCAGTAGGAACCAATAGCCTTTGAGCTGAGAGTCCTGGACAGAAACGGGAAGTCAGAAAATATTGAGAGATGAACTAACAAGTTTTTGGTCGGATCTTAGGAGTAGTTGACAATGAGAAAAAAATGTTCATACTTTACTTCAAATATCAACTGAAACCTTACTGCGTCTGCGTAGATTTTTAGTAGAGTTGTAGAAGAATCTATTTATTGGATTTAACTTTCAGATATGTTCAAAGGGAAATCTCAGCCTCATCCCATCTGTCCGTATTACTGTGGTACAAAGTGAATCTGAGGCACACCAGCTCTGAGAAACGCACAAGGCCTCAGATGCACTCTCTGACTTCAGCACACACACACACACACGCACACGCACACATATTGTGCAGTGTTTACATAGACAGAGATTGGAATGCACCCCCTCAGTCTGAAGCGGGATGTACACAAGGCTGATGTGGTAAAATGGAACTGAACAACATCAACTAAAAC
>OMLP01040538.1:0-12539 GCA_900302685.1 Spondyliosoma cantharus | reverse complement strand
CAAAGCAGAACTTGCGTACCACAACAGCACGTCAACAATGATTCAACATCTGAACCGAAAGCATCCAGCTGTTAACACCAGCTCACCAAGCGTCGCTGACACAAGCTAACGTAAACATTGATGCTAGCTAATTTAACGTAGCCTTCCATCGCTAATTTGCGCGTATGGTATTCGTGGAGACTGTAGCCTGATGTTGGTATGACTAACGTTAGATATTATGTTAAGATGTGGAAAGTAATTCGTGTTAAATTGCAGGAGAGTAATAGCCTACACCAAATAACTCCTTTACACACACACACACACACACACACACACACACACACTCATTCATCTCGTCTCTCTCACTCCCTCACGCACGCATGCTCATAAACAAACACACACCTTCACTCCCGCTGTTTGGAATAAATACCTGTTTTTTTCAGGAATAAAAGCCAATTGCTTGGTCTACAGGCCTGTCATTTTCATTATGCATTAGTTGGTATTGTTGTTTAATAATGCAAAATTATTTTTTATTAGATTACTCGATTAATCGATGGGATAATCGGTAGAATACTCGATTCTAAAAATATTCGATAGCTGCAGCCCTACATTGCATTAAGTGCTTAAGCTTGGTGATTGCATGCAGAGGTGTATATCTACCTGAACACACACAAAACAGATGCAATTTTAAATCTTGAATCCTATTTGGGGCGGCAATAGCTCAGCCCGTAGGGACTTGGCTTAGGGACTTGAAGGTTGCAGGTTCAAGTCCCACTCGGGCCAAAAAAAAAAAAGATAAAGTTGTGGACTGGCAGTTGGAGAATGCTGGTTCACATCCTGTTCGATCAGTTGATTAATGAATTAGTTGATCGAAAGACACCTAAATGGCAAGTATTTTGATAATTGATTAATTACTTCACAGATTTTTCAAGCGAAAATATCAAACATTGGCTGGTTCCAAATTCTTGGATTTAAGGATTTGCCGCGTTTCTTTGGCATTTATGACAGTAATATGTTAGCAATGTGAAGAAGTCCCTTTGAGCACTGGGAAGCTGTGATGAGCATTTTTCAAAAATGTTTGCATTTCATTGACTAAACAATTGATATATTATTTGTGAAAATAATTTTACTGTCAAAAATCCATGAATAAAATGAGGGGACATTTCAGTGTGTAGCACTAAAATTCTTTCATTAACATACCCCAAGATATCTGATTTAGAAAAGCTATCATCTTGCCTGGCTGAGATTAAAGCCTTGAATGGTCAGGCTCCTGTATATATCTGTCATCTTCTAACTGCCTATGAGTCTGATTGCTGCCTGAGATCTTCCAGCAGGGCCCTACTGATGGTTCCAAAATTGCAACTTGTCACTAAAGGTGACCAGGCTTTTGATGCTCAGGCCCCCCCAGCTGTGGAACTCCCTGCCTGGACATGTCAGGCAGGCAAACTTATTTAATCTCCTGTTAAGACTCACTTTTATCATATGGCTTTTTCTTAACTGATGGTATTTAGTGTAGCTATTTCAATTATCTTTTTGCATTTATATTCTACGTTATGGATCAGCTGACTTGTAATAACCATTGTATTTTCTTATTTTCTTGAACAGTGCTGTACAAATAATGTTATTGTTATTATCATTATTATGGTAGTTCAAGAGGCTGCATGTCAGTGTTTTTAAATTCATGTGTAGGTGAAGTAAATACTTTTCTATGCAGAAAAAAATGAGATTCAGCACCCAAAGCCGCGTGACGTCAGCTGTAGCGAGCCTCGCCTCGCATAGTGTGCACGAGCCACCATCAGCACATCCACAGAGGATCTCGCGCATATGGCAAGCCACAATTACATTCTGGATATCTGCAATTGAATTCTTACTAGGAAAAACTCCCATTTCAGATATCTTCAATCCAATTGTTACTAGTCATAATTTTCATTTCAGATATCCAAAATAAAAAAAAATATTCCAGATATCCAGAATGCAATTTTGAATATCCAAAATACATTGTGACTAGTAAAAATGTCATTATGGATATCCACAATATATATACAGATGTCCACAATTGCATCATTTTTACTAGTCATAATACGAATTGTGGATATTCATAATGACATTTTGGATATCTGAAATTGAAAGCCCAATACACATGAATGGCAAAAGTGACGTAATTTGTCCTAGGAAGAATGACGTTGTGGATATCTGAAATGTTCTTTTTGACTAGGAAGAACTGAATTACAGATATCTGTAATACATATCCGGTCTAGCTATTAAATGTTCAAACGGCTTGCCATACGCGCAGCAGTGAGTTCGCGCCGCTGGATTTATTCTGCGAAGGACTCGCGCTCAAGTCGCAACATCCCAAAAAAAGACCACTTTTAGTAACTAAATCTGTTTCACGCTCTACTGAGAAATGATTGTACATAGCGTTCACATTCAAACGTCGCCTTTCATTGCAACCTTGTTAAAATGAGCTAACCTCGATAAGACAACAGTGACGACAGTGTAACGTCACCTGGAGGAAGTTTACAATAATATGGGCCACGGTAACATTCATTTGTAATTTGCAATAATGTGCTGGCAAACAAACAGCTTGTACCTGAAACTGATCAATGGCTTTCAGAGGCTCTGTGCAGTTGGTGAGAGTTTCTTTGAGATCCTCGCCGTTGGAGATCCCGAGCTCGGGCAGCCCCGCGAACATTTTCCTCTCTTTGGACATCAGACCAAACTCTTCTGTGTGAATTCAGTATTCGAGCATGAGAGTTGTGTGACCGAAAAGATAATGGCTTGCTACAAAACAAACCAGCACAACATGCTCACCGCTGTCAGCACGAACTTCCTGTGTTGCGACTTTGTAAACAGTCCGTCCGAAACAAACACTGGCGACGAATAAAGTTCCGCGCTCCAATGTCGCTCTGCAGGAAACATAATATATCGGACACTTCTTCCCGCTCCTTCTCGATCATCTGATTAGAATTGCCTGTGTTGACTTTAGTTGGTTTGTTTGTGTTAGGTCTTTAAATAATAATAATAATAATAATAATAATAATGATTTCGATCAATCAATCAATCAATCAATCAATCAATCAATCAACTTTTAAAAGAGGTAAGTGGTACACTGCCAGGTTTGCTGTATTGGCTAAATCCTAAATGTTAAAATGCTCACTCATGAGTATTTCTATTTGTTAATCATAGCTCACATACATACACATACACACACTTATAAATGATCATGACCACAAACAGCAATCCACAGAAAATTATAATCGCTGTTGAGTGGCTTGAGTGAATGACTCTAAGCACACAGGGGAGTGTTCTGACTTTTACTGATGACCAATTAGAAGTTTTGCCACTGAAAAAACAATAAATCTGTAAAACATATTGTCATAGCAAGCCATAAAATTCTGAGCTGTCACAGATTTATTCAGCCCATTAAATGGATGAGGTGTGACTACAACAAGGGCTGCAACCATTTATCTTCAATTTTGACTAATCTGTTAATCATTTTCTCGATTAACTGATAAATTGTTTGGTTGAAATAAATGTTGTCTCCTAAAGCCCAAGATGATGTCAACAAAAATCTTTTTTGTCCACAGCCCAAATTCAGTTCAGTTTCATGTCATAGAGGAGTAAAGAACCAGAATATATTCACATTTATGGAGCTGGAATTAGAAAATGTTTTTAAGTTCTTTTCTACGTAAATCATACAAACAGATTAACCAATCAAATAATCTATTTATCATTGCAGCTCTACCTAAAACATCTGTTGAAGCAAAATGCCTCCACAGACAAGCTACTTTGACCACTGCTGTGGACTAAGTGGAATCAAAATGATTTGGGTGCTGTTTGTATCTTTTGAAATAAATGCGGGCTGTTTCTGTCATAGCAAGGAGAAACCAAGGACAGCGATGCACTAATGTGGTTATTGTCAATGAGTGTGATATTACATAATGAATCAGAAATGTTTACAAAAAACATGCTTTATTCAGTAGTTCAATTGTCACATCGACGTGAGCCTTTGCATACAGGCAGGAAGTTTGTGTTTTTGTAAAGAAAGTTGTGCAGGACATATTTCACTGCTTTGTTGATTTCATTTACAGGCACACACACGAGAGAAAAAATAAATCTAAAATGTACTATCTAAGAGATTTAAATTTAAACAGACGTGCATACTCAAAGAGGACTATGAACTGGACTGGGAGCTGTGTCTCCCTTGCTCTTACACCATGTCTTCTTTAGCTCGTGTGTTTCTGTAGATCATCAGTAGGTGTCCTAGTGCAATGAAGAGGAGGGTGATGAAGAGGAAGAGAATGCCAGCCCAGGGCCCTGAGGGCAGAGCCTTCACCAGTCCAGGTCTTTCTTCTGGTACCATACTACTCAGATTTAGCATGCACCCTAAAGCCCAGCCTACAGAGGCTCCGCCTGCCTGTAAAACACAATAGCAGAAGCACTGAAACAACAACACACCATGGACATGCTTCCTGATTTCAGCTTAGCAGACAGTGTTGGGTGTCGATAGTTTGGATACACAGACTGAAATGGTTGCAAATGACAAACAAAAATGTTGTTTCCTTTGCTCCTGACCTTTTTCTGAAAAGTGATGGTGGGAAGGGAGTGTTCATCAAAACTGTAGCCCTTCATTAACAGGACTTGGACAAAATTGGAGACAGCGCAGACATTCTTCATGAATTTCGTTGGCTGCTTTGTCTTTTCAGTCATCTGTGAGTGGAAAACACTGGGTTAAGATTTGTTGTTAAAACCTTTTTGAAATCCCTCTCAAACATTGCTGTAAAAATCTAGTCTACTAGGTCTACAAGCCAATTTGGTGGCCTAAGAAGTGAACATGTTTGAAAATTAGTAATCACGAGGGCCAGTCAGAGAGCTGTGTGTCGAAAGCACCTCAGAAATGGTCATGTTGCAGACAAGTTGGATTGCCTCCTCCAGTTGACCGAGGCAAGTAACGGGGATGTTGGTGAGGCCTTTGAGATAGCTGTGAGTGAAGAAGAAGGCAGAGAAGGCCTGTGGAGAGGAAGATATACTGGGTTAATCCAGAGCCACACACTGATCCTGGGCTTGGTACAATTAGATTTCAGACAATCTTCTTTGAACACATAGAACTAAAAGCTGAACAGCACCATAATATACAAACAACTGATGGCAAAAACTGGTTGGGATACAAAATAATGTTTATGATGAAAACATTTGGACTTTGGTAACATATAGCTGCATTCCATTCATTTTTCAAGACATTACATTCATTTAGCTTTTGTTCAAAGGGACATAAAGGTCATAGTGAGAGAGAGTGAGAGTCTTGAAGTGTGTGCAAGCTGCAAAAGGCAGTAAGAGGAGAGATGTGGGAGGACTTCGACAAAATTAAACACCAAAAGCTGAGAGACAGGAAATGACAAGTGACTGGATCACATGTTGGACATCTCCCTATATAGTAAACACTGGATCTTTCTGATGCTGTACAGGAGGAATCTACAGGAGCTAATGGTGCCATATTTGATGAGAATGAGTGATTTTTATGGTTCCTTCATGTCTCAGTTGGCAACACCACAGTTCCGTCAATGGTAATGGACATTTGAAGTAAATGATGAAGAGGATTTCCTTCTGCCTTTCTATGGCTGTTAACACAAGAGTACAGTGGTGCATATACACTGATATAAACTGGTATAACATTCAAACCAGTGACAGGTGAAGTAAATAACATTGATCATCTCATTGCAACCAAATGTTCTGCTGGGAAACCTTGAGTGATTGCAGTCATGTGGATGTGACTAGACATGCACCACCCACCCAAACACCACCGCCAACCATGCACAGCCCTCAAGGCGCTGGTCCTCCCAGATGGCAGTGACCCCACAGCAGAACAATGTGCCCTGCCACACCATCAAAACTGCTCGGGACTGGCCAGAGGAATATGACAAAGAGCGCAAGAATTCCCCCGATTCCAATCTGATTGATCATCCGTGGAACATCCCAGAACAAATCCAATCCATGGTGGCCTTGCTGTGGATCAGACTTGGCTCTGTCCCATTGAGGCATGGAAACAGGACAGACGTGTCTGGCACCAGGACATTGGTGGAAGATCCTTTGAGTTCTTTGGGTAGCTAGGGGGAGCCTCTGTGGATCAGACTTGTTCCGGCATATCCCATATGTTCAATTGTATTGGGGGCTCCTGCTGAGGGTGTTTAAGTTATTTAAATACGTGTTGAAGCAACAGTGACTGTCTGTACCAAATTTCATGGGAATTAATGCAATAGTTGGTGAGATATTTCTGACTGCCCTATTGTGGAGGACAGACTCTAGAGTCACGCTGCTAGCATGGCTAACAATATCTAGTGATGCATATCAGTTTTCCTTTAGCAGAGCAGACCAATCATATTGCAGCCTAATAAAGCCTCAAGTTGTCTGGTGAAAGTTCCTATATTTTTTCATATTGCAATATATATTGCAGAAAAACAATATACTGCGATGCTCTTTTTGTTACAATAACTTGCAGCCCTACAAAAATGTAAAATGTTTAGTCTATGAGTAAAAACAGTAAAAACAGTATTTTTTTGTAACTCGCCCCCTCAGCTAAAAGTTGTGATGTTATCTGTCTACGTGGCTCCCTCACCATGAAGTTTCCTCTCACGCTGGGCTGGAAGACTCCATCAAAGGAGCACTTGGAGAAATTGCAGTTGTCAAAGGAGAACATCTTTGTCACGTTGCCCAGGCACTTCTGGTAATCTCCTGTGCCCACCACTGATACAGACATCTGGGAGTTAAAGGTGGCTGGTCTATAGCGTTTAGTGCACAGAGAGTCAAACACATCCTCCCCTAGTTTGATAGATGTGTTGAAATCTTGTGGATAGCAGGGATGGAACACTTGAGTCTTCACACCTTGAGCCTGAAAGAGGCCAAAAAGATAAAAGTAAATATATATGTGTGTGTTTAGGGAGTGTGTGTCTGAGTAAATTCCAAATTATACAGTCCAAATGTTAAACAACATAAAGGGTGACTCCACCAATTTTCCACATTGAAGTGTGATCACAGTAGGGGAGTATCAGTGCATATGTGAAAAAGTATTAACCACAATACAACACAGCAAATGCGTGAAATCAATTAGAAGTTATTTATCAAATTCTATGCAGCTTCTCCTGCAGCCACAAAAGGTTGCAAGGTAAATGTATTGTCATTTTTTAAAACACAAAGGTTTAAAAAACAAAACTGTTTGAGTTGGTTGGCTCTGAAAGCATACTGGTGAAGGTCCAGACTGCCAGGGATGTTTTCTGGATTTGTTGTGCTGGAGAACCAGTTTGTCAAAGCACTTAATTAGGATTGAGGTGAGAGCCACAGGGCGGTCGTCATTAAGACTAGACACAGCAGACACTAAAATGTGCTCAGCTCATCCGGTAGTGTGGCCTCACAAATGACGGGGGCGTTCCTGCTTTTGTATCTCTTTTGAATCTCCTGCCACATATCTTTAGTGCGGTTGGTGTTAAGTCTCTGCTGATCTCTTTGCCTCCTTGATGCCAGCATTTCAGCCTTTCGGTCAAAACTCACTTATTTGAATTTTGAGCGCTTCTCATAGAGAGAAGTGTCTTTTTGCACTGAGAAATAGATTTTTTTCAAGTAAGTTTCCTACCTTAGAATGGTGCAATGGTATTAATAGTAGGGTCTCTGGATAAAGCCCTCTCCATTCATCCAGGCCTTCTACAGGGGAAATAATCTTACTTTGTTACTTTGTGATTGCTGGTGGAGATGCTCTCGCAAGCTTGCAGCACTCAATCCAAACCCTTTTCCGATGTTGATGAGTGCAACTCTATCATAGGCAAAATGTGTTTCAGTAGTAGGGGGGGCATAGAAGTGAATAAATAGAATATATCAACAATGTAGTGAGAGTTGAAGGAGCTACTGGTCACCACATCTGCATGTGCTACTTTATTTACTCCTTTTTTCACATATGCAGTAGTACTTCCCAAGACCTGTAAAGACAGTTTAATGTTGTAAAATTGGTGGAGTTACCCTTTAAGTAAGCCTGGTGCAGCAGGATGGTGTAATTGATGTAAAACAACCTTCACCCAGGGCACTCAAACAAACATCTTGTTGGCAAGTGTGCTGCAGCAAGAGAGAGACTGAAGGCCAAGAGTGCTGTTATTTAGCTGATCTTGACCTCTGACCTCTCCAGTGGTCAAGAGGAAAGATAACTATAAATCATGAACATCTTGTGATATGAAACAGTTACCGTGATAAGATAAGCCAGAAGCTTTTTTAAGAACTGGTCTTGGCCGTAGCACAGGAAGCTCTGGGTGTAGAGTCTGTAGGTTTGTCCATAAAGCTTCAGCTCCATCACTTTATCCTTGTCCTCCACCTTTTCAGAGGTCTCAAAAGTAATCTGAGTGGAAGCTCCGCCTAAATCCAAAGCTCCAATTGTGTCTCTGCCAGGATTCAGCCAGCGCCCGACAAAACCATACTGCGTGGCAAGAAAGGACATGTGGAGACATAATCTGAATTGAGGTAGTACAATAGAAACATTCCAACACCGTGTAAACGCAGAGGAAAACATCCAGCCAAAGACACTTTGGCTTTCAAAGCCCCTCAATGTGTATGAATTTTTCTAGCAATGCAACCAGTATGAATCTATGGCACTGTCAGTCTGTGACAGTCAGTGAAGTACCTCTACATCTACTCTATGCTGATATACTCCAAAGTACTCCAGACCGTCAAATCTTCATCCCCTGCTGATGGTTCAGCTCGTCTTACTATTGTATGTTTACTATATCATATAATCATATAATCACACTCTTGCCTTTCTCCATTCCACATTGCACTATTCTCACCCATGAAGCTCAGCCCTGCCTAACCTATCCTGTTCGGTGAGGACTGCGGAGTCTGAATTCTGTACTGAGCTCCCGGCACCATGTTATTGCAGTCTCTTACTTATTTATTTTCCTCATTTGCACTGAACTGTTTCTTGTTTTTTATTTATTTCCTCATTTGCACTGAATTGTTTCCTGTTTTTTGTTGTACTGTTGTTGTTATGTGCGGTGTCCTTGAGTGCTTTGAAAGGCGCCTTAAAGAAAATGCATTATTATTATTATTATTATTATTATTATATGAAAATGTTCCATCAGCCTCAGACATGCATTGTGTTTAATGCTCATTTTCATCTCAGCATGCGCCTATGCTCCTCACACTTAGGAATCCACACTTATGGTCCTCAGCCCCTTAGTGTGCATTCGTGTAATGGTGCGTGTTATGTAAATGCCAACCAACGGCAAACATAAATCACACTAGATGCACACCTTCACTATACCTTTTCAAAGCGTTTTTTAGAGCTAAATGTATCCAATATGATTATCTCAATCTACTGCATAACATCAGTCCACTTAGTAGCAGTGATATGACAATAAGCTGGTTTGAGGATGAACAAGACATGAGGTGCTGGCTGATAGGGGAAATGTTAGACCTTAAAGACTATGGTCTAAACCTATTCAACGTGGGAAGCGTCATGGGACATCTTTTGTTGTGAATTGGCCCTATACAAATAAAGACTGAAGAAAGTAGTAAGGTCCCAACACTACACAATTCTGGAAGAACGTCCAGTCATCAGATTGATGGGATATTTTCACTCATCTGAAATTGTAACATAAAGACTTCATATCATAGCATTTATGATACATAATGATTCTGAGATATATATTCCTAAAGATATTTACACTAAGATATCAGTTGACAGCAGCTATAGAGTCTACACTGTAGCCTTCAGGCATGATTGGACAACATATGAAGTATTTATCTTTGAGTGTACCACCACCCACTGCATATGAAGTCCATCAAATCCCTCACACGTACTGTTTATGTCCCATATAACGATTTCTTTTTGATGTGTATTACAGATTGATGCATGTAAACATGTCAGTATACACACCCGTCCTGTTCCTAACCTCCTGAAAAAATACAAATTCAAATCTTTGAAGCTTTGCTCCTCGTATCAGATTATCCTTGCTAACATGCCTTGGCTACTTTATGTTTTATATTTTAGTCTTGTATTTAATTACTGCATCTTTCAGTCTGTCCTGACTCTACTAGATGGTGCTCATACTAGAAAATGTCAATTCTAACCCATAGGTGTTCTATTTAACAGAGTTAAAGCACCTTTGGGGGGATTCTTTCCTCTCTGGCTCTGTATGTGTTGAACAGAAAGGACAGTGTTTCAAAGCTGTAAAGTCAGAGGTCACCTTGACAAAGTTTTCAAGTAAGTAGTTGACTGTGACCCAGCCATACGCCCCCTCCTCCTGTCCACTCAGGATGGTAGCCTCTTTGAATTTGAAAGGATAAGACCGCATTTTCTTTTCCACTTCCTTAAGGACCTGCTGGGACTCTGTGGCATTGACCATGCTATTAAAGAGAAATAAGAGTTAATTGATGAGAACAGGTGTAGTAATAACAGTGTTATATCCTGTCTTAATAGGAACTTGGACTAACTTCAGGAGCCTCATTCCTGCAGTGGCTCCCAGATAGAGTGGAGTTTGGTGATGCCTGAATTTTGGGATTTCCTTCACAGCTTGTTCCAGACAAGCCTCCAGACTTTTTGCTGCACCACCACGAACACCTGCATAGCTGGATATCCCTCCACCTAGACAGAAAGAGAAAGTAGTTCTGCTTACAAAGAACTCAGCCTGACCTTCTAAAAATGGGACTTCTTGTCTTGAAGACAGAAGGACACTGCGAGAGAGGCTCTGGTTGGTGTTTCTAAGGAAACTCAGAAAACAAACGGAGGCTAAAAGAGGAATAACTGGCAATGGTAAGGAAGTAGACCACTTAGGATGTCTTGCACAAGGCAAAGTGTTTTGACATTGATTCCGCACAATGACTATAGTCATCACATATGTTCCTAAAATGTTCCTGACATTGTGGAAGTGAAAAGTGTCTTCACTACCAGGACAGTCTGGGGTTAAAGGGTCGGTTCGGGCAAATAACAAAAAAATATTTTTTCACTTCCCTTCCCTGGGGCATCTAGCTTCACATTTTTACCTCTGCCAAGGGGGTTTAGTTTTCACCCATTTGTTTATTGATTTGTCAGCAGGATTACCCAAAAACTGAACAGATTTCCAACAACTTGGATGGTGGATGTTTCTCGGCCCAGAGTAGACTAGGGCTGCAGCTATCGAACATTTTTAGAATCGAATATTCTACCGATTATCCCATCTATTAATCGAGTAATCTAATAAAAAATAATTTTGCATTATTCCACAACAATACCAAATAATGCATAATGAAAATGACAGGCCTGTTAAATAGACCAAGTGTGTTTGTTTGTGTGTGTACGTGAGGGAGAGTGAGAGAGACAAGATGAGTGAGTGAGTGAGTTATTTGGTGTAGGCTATTACTCTCTTACAATTGAATACAAATTAGTTTCAACATGATATCTAGTCATACCAACATCATGTTTACATTAGCTTGTGTCGGAGACACTTGGTGAGCTGGTGTTAATAACTAGATGCTTTCGGTTCAGATGTTGAATCATTGTTGACGTGCTGTTGTGGTACGCCAGTTCTACTTTGCAGTAGACACATTGCACATCTTCTTTTGTAAGTGTGAAATGATCCCAAACTTTGGACATTCTGTCTTTTATGGACCTGCCATCACGCCAACTGAACATAGTGATGTGTGTCCGCATAACAGTCCATGTGGAAAAATGATCCCTGAGCTAAGCAGGCCACATAACACGGGTGATAGGAATTAAAGAAGCCTCGAGGCAGAGATTTTGCTTCGATCATTTTTTGTAATCGAATTATTCGAATTACTTGAGTAATCGTTTCAGCTCTAGAGCAGTGATTCTTAACCATAGGGCCGCGGCCCAAGCTTGGGCTGCAAGCGCCACCTAGAGGGCCGCAAAAAACTTTCAGTTTTGCACCTGTGGGCCGCGAGGGCTGCGGGATTGCATAGGTTATCAACTGAAGACGCCAGAGAAAAGCTGTTATCCATGAGACGCTCAGTTACAATGCAGCTTCCGACCACACGGTGGCAGTAATGCGTCAGTAAGTTGTTTAAGAAGCTCTGAAAAACAGAAGACATTCAGCTTGCCACCTGTAGCAAAAGTGATGGAGAAGTTTTTAAAATGAAAAAATTAAGACAAAAGTGGTGTCGCCCCCCCTAAAAGACTAGCATTTTTGCGCAAGTATAATCCTGACTTCATCAAGCACGGCTTTGTAAGCGGAGGTAGCGAGGCAGAGCCGAGAGCCCAGTGTGTGGAGTCTGACGCTTTGTAACGAAGCATTAAAGCCCTCAGACCGGAGGAGTGCTGTTTGCGGACGGTGAGCGCTGATGGCGCAAAGACTCATGGGAGCGAATTCTTAAGTGTCGATGAGACTGTTGTTGTTGTGTTTCGGTTTGATGCTTCCTGTACATGTTCTGACTGTTGTTGTCGTCGTGTCCTCTTGTGTTCTGAGGATGTTTGATGTTGAATTGGCAGAGACATTGATTTTGCAGTGTGCCACCATGGCCAAGTATGATAGGGTGGTCATATTCATCAAACGTTTCTCTCTCAGGCAGTATCCAAAGCTACGGTCCTTACA
>OMLP01040537.1:0-11261 GCA_900302685.1 Spondyliosoma cantharus | reverse complement strand
CAGACCCTCACAAACGTTTGAGGCTGCCAAGTCTGTCCAGCTTCCTCCCCTGCCAGCGGATCCAACTCACCACCAGGTGGTGATCAGTTGACAGCTCAGCCCCTCTCTTCACCCGAGTGTCCAAGACATACGGCCGGAGATCAGCTGACACGACCACAAAGTCGATCATTGACCTCCGGCCTAGGGTGTCCTGGTGCCACGTGCACTGGTGGACACCCTTATGCTTGAACATGGTGTTTGTTATGGACAAACTGTGACTAGCACAGAAGTCCAGTAATAAAAAAACCCCTCGGGTTCAGATCGGGGAGGCCGTTCCTCCCAATCATGCCCCTCCAGGTAACACTGTCACCGCCCACGTGAGCATTGAAGTCCCCCATTAGAACGACGGAGTCCCCGGTTGGAGCGCTCTCCAGCACCCCTCCCAGGGACTCCAGGAAGGCCGGGTACTCTACACTGCCATTTGGCCCGTAGGCCGAAACAACAGTGAGAGACCAATCCCCGACCCGAAGGCGCAGGGAAACGACCCTCTCGTTCACCGGGGAAGTATTGGTCGCTGTATCAGCCTGTCGTGGTGAAGAGAGAGCTGAGCCGAAAGGCGAAGCTCTCGATTTACCGGTCAATCTACGTTCCTACCCTCACCTATGGTCATGAGCTTTGGGTTGTGACCGAAAGAATAAGATCCCGGATACAAGCGGCCGAAATGAGTTTCCTCCGCAGGGTGGCGGGGCGCACCCTTAGAGATAGGGTGAGGAGCTCCGTCACCCGGGAGGAGTAAGCTGAGGTGGCTCGGGCATCTGCATCGGATGCCCCCTGGACGCCTCCCTCGGAAGATAATGGATGGATGGATGGATGATTTACGAGAGCCTCATTTTCCTGTCGGAAATGCCGGATTTCCGGCAGGGGTGTGATTCTTCCCGAGAAATCCGGATTCCTCGGGAAGAATCACACCCCTGCTCATACGCGCAGGCAGGCCAGGGTTGCCAGATACTGCGACAAATATCCCCCACAATCTTACTTGTTTCCTTCATTGTAAAATTGGGAGATTAATGGGAGAAATTACTGACCGGGAGCATCGAGGGAGATAGGGAGAGAGGGTTAAAAATTGTGAGTCTCCCGCGTGAATCGGGAGAGTTGGCAACCCTGCTCAAATCATAGCTCGTACCTGCAGACAGAAAATGTAACATGCTAATGTTAGGTAGGTAGGCTATATTCTTGACACTTGTCAATTGACATTTACATTTTCTTTAAAATATACAAATCAAACATTAGCTCATGTGCTAAAAACCTCGGGTTGTGACAAACACAGACCTTTTTGCAGCTCCTTGTATTCCAGCAGGTATTATAGTGACTGGGTGACATTAATGGCACAGTGAAGGTTGTGTGTTTAAGTGTTTGTTTTTTTAAATACCAGCAAAACAAAACAATAGTTAAAAATCTGCAGTATAGAATATTCATATGGCTGCCTTCATGGTTGTTCAGTCACTTAATATAATGCAGTATGGGATATAGTCTATGTACACAGCATATGATGGTGACACAAAGCTGGTTTTCAAAATGAGAGTTCTATCTGGCTTCTCATACAGAGTGCAGCTGAGACGCAGAATCAAAGATAGGGAGCTACATCTCACCGAGTGGAGCTTATATATAGGCTACTTGAGGACTGTCAGCTTGATGAATGATATCATTATGTGACTGAGATGAAAGGCACACTGGCAGGAGGTCTGTTTGGACCCATCTCTGGTTCATCAGGGCCTTATTCAGCCAGAGGAAGTCGATTGCTCTCCTCCAGCTTTCACACCACTGACCTTCCTGCTCAAGTTGCCGTCTTAACCATGATTATTGCTGTGATTGTTTTGAAGTGTTCCTAAAAGGAGAAACATTATGTCAGTAGGGAAATAATTTCTCTTTTTTTTCCAGTTCAGGCTGCCTTCACACTATTAATATAGTGACCGCACCTTTGTGGGGAAAAAACGATTGGAGGGTCTTCACTATCACAGATGTAACAGTCTGCTGGACAGTAAAGCCCACTGGGTTTCTTCCAGTCTGTGTCTGATAGTGTCACAGTGTTTCTTCAAGCAGTCAGAGAAGGATTCAACAGATCTTTAAAAGGATGATAACAGTGTTTCTTAACTGAGGCTGCTGTTGTTAGGCCCATTCAAATGCCAATGTTTTCTCCTCCTGTAAAGGGAACATTGTTTCATGGAAGGCACATAAAAATTGTGTCTCTGAGGCTTACATCTGTGCTTTTGGGTGTTAGCGTTACTAATGTCCTGGACTGCTGTCTCTGCCACAGGCTTAAAAGCAGATAATGAGAATTTAAATAACTAGACACCAATAATACTAAGAAGCTTATTTTTTGTATCCTGCAGCATGCTGCTCTACCTGAATGTGACTTCAAGTGTAAAGTAATAAACTCACCACTTTTTTCAATTGCATTCTCGCACCTACACTGCTACTATTTAACTAAGTCATCTGAGCACAGAGACGAGAATGATGCTACTGACTATTTAAGAAGCATACCATTGTATAAACCATCATTATTTCCTTGCTGTTCTAGTTTTCATATCCATGTCCTCATTCGATTAAGCCTGCATAGTGAATACTTCAAGGGATTGAGTAGAAAGGTATAAAGTGTAGTTGTCAGAAAAGTGTGCCTGCAGAATATTCTGATGTCACAGTGACGTTGACCTTTGACCTTTTGGATATAACATGTAATCTCAATATTACAAAAGTCATGAACTAAATCAAATAAATGACAATAACACTTCACTTTTGAGTCTCTTTACATAACTGAAGTTGTTTTCAGTTCCTGTGTCATTCTGAGAAAACCTTTCTAATTTACTGTTCCACAAACCGTTCTCATTCCCTGTCAGTGTGCCTCAGGCTGGACGAACATGAAACTCACATACCTAACAAGTAGTTGTGTGCATGGTGCTGGGAGGTATAACCAGATGTGCTACATGTTGCACATCAATACACAGCCAAGACAGTAACTGTCAATCTGAACTGCATCTTGAAAGCTTCAGACAGCAGATACATCCAGCATTTCACTAGTTCCAGCTTGTTTGTTGCAGCTTCCAGAGGAGCTGCAGAGGAAAGCAGCTGTTGTACTGTGGATGAATATCAAGCAGGCAGCTAGTTAAAGAGGAGATTATTAAGTCAGGACGCGTCCAGAGCTTACCGTGACCGCAGGGTGCGCTGGGAATGCCACACAGAGAGGAGAGAGATGTTTTCATCTGTTGCAGCTCTGTGTATCTACAACTGTCTGCTTGTATTTAATCAGGGGGTGGATGACTGCTATTGGTCTGCTCTGCTTGTATTGCTCTCTCTCTCTCTTCCTGTCACACATATAGTACACACACACACACACACACACACACACACACACACACACACACACACACACTTGACATTGAGAGCAGCAGCAGTGCATTGCTTTGCCAAACTGGGTCAGTTTGTAGCTAGTTTCAGGAAGAGGCTGAGGGATGTTCCAACTCAGCAACTGATGACATCTTGGAAAAAAAAAAAAAGAAAAAAGAAAAAGAAAAAATGCACCCATGATGCCTCTGCTGCTGCTGCAGGCATCTCTGAGGCTGCTGCTCGGGTGCTGTGTGACTGCACAAGCTTGTTGTGTGCCTAATGTGCCAGAATGGTGATAGAATGCAGCACAGGCAGCTTTTTATATAGAACAGAACATGAATGTGTAGAATAAGAAGCAGATGAAGACTGAAGAAGATGAAGATGTGATAAATGCACCTGATCTGTGTGGCACACTCAAACATTTTGCACGTTTCTATTTATTTTGGTTTGACCAGTGACACATATGTTTTTAGAAAACAGTGAAGACTAGAATCACCGCCTTGTGGTTGTATCTGTCAGGTTGCCAGAGGGCAACACCCAGTTGTGTTGCCCTCTGGCCCAGTTCCAGTTCTGGTCCCCAGCTTAACAGCACTCTCAGTGGATACGGCCGGACCAGGAATGAGCACAGTGTCTGAGACCAACAGAGGCAAGTTTGACGATAGGAAATACAGAACGGAGGTGATTTACAGCAGCTCTGGCCGGGACAATGACCATGGGGACGAGAAGACACAGTGACTTCAGGGGGGCAAGAAGGAGGCCCTGAGCTATACTCTCACACCACTTTGTCCAAATATTACATGACAGGACAGGCCAGGGCTAACTGGTTAGCATGCTGACTTCAGTAGATATCGCAACAATAATTCTTACATACAGCTCCTTTAAAAGAAATTGGACTGACAGTCACTGGGCTTACACACTGAGGAAGTTTGAGCTTGTTATTCCTCTGCATCATAAACCAACAAATACACAGCAAACGACAACCACAAAAGACTACTTTGACTTTGAGTGTGCGCCTCTTCTAAATGGCAATGACTGATGGACAGTTTATACGTACAACTGCACATAATGACCAACATGGAAACAGCATGTATGGAGATTGTGTATGCGTATGTGTATGCATAGAGAAAGAGAAGAAGAAGAGACCTGGTATCTGTGAGCTATCTCTATCTGCAGAGCAAGAGAGAGAGAGAGAGAGAGAGAGAGAGAGAGAGAGAGAGAGAGAGAGGGGCGCACTGTGCTGAGCTGCCACAAGCGCTCACACTTCAGGCTGCTGTTGTCATGGTTACCCATCTCCACACATACTATATCTGTAGACACATACATATATGCCGCAAGCACACATGGACAGACAGGCAGACAGCAGACAGACAGACAGACAGACACACACTGTTTGCATACCAAACAGAGAGAAGGAGCGTAAAGACAAACCCAGATAGGGAGATAAATAAAGAAAAAAGTGTGGCATACGCTCTGGTGATGGAGGAGAGGGAGGAAAAGAAAAACTGTCAGGGCGAATCCACCCGCTCATCCATCTCCTCATCCTCCCATCAACTCCATCAAATCTGAGACAATACAACATCAAACAAGGACACACACACACACACACACACACACACACACACAGACACACACACACACAATCTATCCAAGAAAGTGCTCACAGCTCAAGTTTATTTAAATACTTAATATAAGTGACATTCAGGAGACTCAGACCAACAGACAGAGATGGATTATTTCACAGAGGAGGGCAGCTCCAGTTCATGACTAAAGCAATAAATAAACTGGGAAGAACATGTACGCACGCACGCACGCACGCACGCATTCTTGTCACAGTCAAGACCCTCAGACAAGCAGCCCGGTATACAGTGAAACAGGAAACAGGCAATATATTCAAACCAAATATCTTACCTGGTCAGGAGTGATTCAGTAGATGGACATAGAAAGAAAAGACAGAAAGACAATCTGTTAGCTTCCTTGCTAGCACACTGAACAGCACAAATGTGGCAGCTTGGATGAGGTCAGTATAACAGTATGGACATTACTTCATGAAATTCACAAACTTGATGACTGATTTTTTCACCATGCTGACCTTGGATAAACATAAAGATAAAATTAAAAAATGCCAACCTCCCCCTTTAATTAATTTCTACTCCGGTACAGGAGAGACAGGGGCAAATTCAGCTGCAGTAACACCTGAGGATGGTATGTAAGACTTGTCAAATGACCACAGACTAAAGTAACACCCCGACAGAGTGAAGAAGACGTGACGGTGGCTGAAGACATGGTTTATTGCAGGGCTGGTTTGCCGGATTGCAAGACCTTAAACTGGTGTCTCCTTTATTGTGTCCATCTCTAAATCTTTAAGAGGGATAGATTACAAACTAAGCTCAACACCTCCCCCACACACGCAGCCATGCAACTGCAGCCTGACAGCCGGGTTCTCATTCACAGCCTCACACTACAAACACCTGTCAGTCAATCAGGACACAAACAACAGAATTTAATCTTATATGAACACTGAACGTGCTTTTCTAAACACCACAATGTTCAGACTGCACCTCAGAGTGTCAAAGTGAGTGACGGCAGAGCTACTGAAGGCAAAGAATCCGACGGTGTCGTCAGGTTTCGTAATTTCCTATGAAGGCAGTCACAGCTCTGCACTGAGTTTTGTCTCTCAGACAACAAAAAGACCTTGATAAAATAACTGTGTGCGCTGCTCCAAAACTTGGAACAATATGTGAGGAGCACTGACATATTCAGGGGTGACAGCTCTGCGGATTTGTTTCAGACAGAAGCCGTCATTGTCATGGTGAATAAGAAAACTAATTATCTTGCCACTGCACTGTCAATGTCAATGCAATTATGAAATGTATATTATGCATTTTGCATCATAAGTAAATTATTATTACGGTAACCACTTTTGTTACAGTATTGGACACAAACAATGTGTCATCAGATCTGGTAATTGTCGTCATGCTGATACTCCAAAGCAACACTGTCCTCGAAACAATGATTGTCGAGAGCAGCATGAGGAGAGACTGAGGAGGGGGAAATAAGGAATGCTGAGGAGCACTGCCTCATTGGGACAGTGTCTGTTTGCTGTTTATCTGTCATCTACATGTCCTTTTAATAATGTAACTCAGTTTCTCAGTGCCAGAAAAAGAAAGCTGACAGCTTTGTCTGGTGCCCAGAGCATAATAAAGACCTTAACAACAGTGGAGGGTATCATTTTCTCTAATGCTGTCTCACCAAGCAAACTTCACAGTCTACGTTCAGATACAGAGACAAATCTGATGATATGACATTTTTGACATAAGAAGGAATCAGGAGATGCACAGGGCACCAAGAGACACACACCGCAACCTATATATAACCCTCGGCACGGTGCATGGAGTGCAGCTGATGGATCTCTGTGCATGTATAGAGATTTTTGAACTGAGGCCAAACACTTTCAGCTGGATCAACTTCATCACAACCACCATTAAGTCCAATATTGAAGCGGAGTGTCAATATGCTGTGTTCACAGTGTATTTGGTTGTGTTACACTTGTGTGGCAAGGAACAGTAAATGAGGCTGTCCAATGTTCAGTTTTGTCTAGCATGCCCTCGTTCAATGCACATCAGTGTGACAAGTACAAGTGTAAGGCAGTCAGTAGTCCCTGTTGAAGTCTACAGTTCGTGTCATGATTCTGAGCCTAAGCCCTGTCAGCAGCACTCACACTGAGGAGCAGTGCAGCTCTGCCTCCCTCTTGTGGCCACAAGCAAATCTGCTCACTACCTACGCTCACCACTGCATTCAGCCCTGACATCCCAAACACTACATCGCACTTACCACCTTCAAAATAGAGACATCACAGTCCAGTGCAGGAGGAGGGTGAAAGCATTCTTTAATTATATCAAAATGAATTAAAAAGGTTAATAGCCAGATTCATGTAGCTGTTTTTCACCATGGGAGCATTTGGAATCCCCTCTGATTGGTCTCTGGAGTCCAGTTTGGGAAGCTCTAATTCAGGTGTTTACTCACTAAGTTAATGACTATTTAAATACAGCTTCAGAAGCACTTCAAAAACAGCTCGAGGTGAGGTGCTTTAGAAAACAGGAGGGTTTTCAAACACCATGTAAAGACATGCGGGAACAAAGAACGTGTCAGAGGCAGACAGACAGATGAGTGTGTGATGTGCTGCTGCAGGGAGGCTGTTCACAGTGATGTCATCTGACATCACAGGGGACAACTGAGTCAGCGAGATCCTCTGATGATGTCATCAGAGTTATCTCAGCTTCGTCTTACAGACTTCAAACCTATCATTTATACTTCCTGGCATTTATAAGGGAGGAGAGAGATGCTACTGTGTTGCATTGTGGGAAATGTAAGAAACAATAAGGTATTTAGAGCTTGATGCTACGGACCAAAAGTCAGGAAATCTCTACCTCTGCCATGTGATTTTGACCACTGTTTTTAAAATGTTTCTGAGGACTTCCAACGGCCAACTTTGTAGAAGTGCAGTGCAAGTGCAGTGTCTGACATGGTCCGCCATCTGAGCTGCAGCAAACACATTAAGAAATTGTGCAGAGACAGGGGAGATCAGCACACCTTTGTCCCCACATCATTCATTCATAACAGAGACAAAAAATATATATTAAGGGTTCTCTGATCAGGTGTTTCTTCATTTTATTGTCATCTAAAGTTGTTAGTTGTTAGTAGCCAAGCCTGAAAGACAAAGATGTCCAGAAGCCCAACAAATGACAGGGGCCAACACCCGCCCCCAAGGCCAGCGTTGACCATCATATCTCTAAATGTTGAAGGACTGTCTGCAACCAAAGAAGAACTTGTTGCCAAACTCTGCAGAGAGCATCAGTGTGATATTCTCTGCCCTCGAGTGGAAGGCATGACCACCCTCATAGTAAGACCACATGAGAAACATGGAAGCGTCATGCTTGCAAAAAATGGGACAATCATCGAATCAACATCAAAGAGTGATGAAAACAACATTGAGGCCCTAACCGCTGAACTCAGAGGAATTACCATCACCTCCATCTACAAACCAACTCCCACACCTTTCCTGATGCCAGGAATACCATCATCTGGGAAACCAAGGATAGTGATTGGAGACTTCAACAGCCACAGCTCACAATGAGGATACACTGGAAACAACACTTATGGAGATGCAGTGGAAGCATGGGCTGAAACCAACCAGCTCTACCTTATCCATGACGCCAAACAACCAAAGTCCTTTAATAGCGGCCGATGGAAAGCTGGCTACAATCCTGATATCATGTTTGTCAGCCATAGCATCTCTGGACTGAGCAAGAAGCTGGTACAGGAGCCACTGCCAAAAACCCAACACCATCCCATTGGCCTTACAGTCAATGCTGCAGTTACCCCAGCCACAGTTCCTTTCCGGAGAAGATTCAACTTTGGAAAAGCGAATTGGCCTGGCTTCCAAGAAGATCTTGAACAGAAGATCGCCCACCTCCCAGCGGACCCCATAAACTATATATCTTCACCAAGCTAGTGCACCAGGCAGCCCGGAAGAACATCCCAAGAGGCTGCTGCACTCAATACATCCCCGGCCTTGACGCTCCAAGCAGCGAACTATATGAGCAATACTAACAGCTCTACAAATCTGACCCCTTTGCTGAAAGCACCATCGAAATAGGTGAGAGACTCATGACCTCCCTATCAGAATGCCGCCAGCGGAAATGGCAAACTCTACTGGAGACAACTGATAAGGCAAAAACAGCAAAAAGGCATGGAGCCTCATCCAAAAAATCAGCAATGACACATCAACACCAACACAGCAACAGTATACCACCACGGCCAACCAAGTTGCGCATCAGCTGCTGCTCAACGGGAAATCCACCACCAAAAAGCCAAGACCAAAAGTAGACCGACTTCAGCACTCCCAAAACACCAGACTGACTGAGCTGTTCTCCCCTGAAGAGCTCAATATAAGCATCAAAGCCCTTAAGACAAAGCCATCGGCCTGGACAATATTTTCACAGAGGAGATCAAGCACTTTGGACCTCTGACACGGAAGTGGGTCCTTGAGCTGATGAACAATTGCATGCTGAGAAGAAACACCTCAAAGAGCTGGAGGAAAACCAGAATCATCGCTCTTCTAAAACCCGGTAAAGATCCAGCATATGCAAAGAGCTTCCGCCCAATCTCTCTGCTATGCCACCCGGACAAGCTGTTTGAGCGCCATCGCCACCATCCCTCAACAAGCTGGATTCCGACCTGGCGAATCCACAACTCTGAATGTCTCTAACAGTCAACTTCTAAATCTCACACAGCACATTGAAGATGGGTTCCAGAAAGGACTGGTGACAGGAGGAGTCTTTGTCGACCTGTCTGCCATGTATGACACTGTGAACCACCGCCTCCTCCTGAAAAAGATCTGGGAGAATACCAAAGATCTGGTATTCACAGATCTCATCGGAGCCCTCCTGAGAGATAGGCGCTTCTATGTTGTCCTTAACAACAAGCAAAATTGCTGACATCGACAACGGAACAACTTGCCTCAAGGTAGTGTGCTGGCTCCACTACTATATAACATCTACACCAATGACCAGCCAATGGGCCAGAACACTGAGCGGTTCATCTGTGCTGACGACCTCTGTGTATCTCAGGAACAGGGAAGCAAACAGATCCCTTAACATCACATGGTCTGGAACACCTCTTGAGCACTGCACCAACCTTGTCTACCTTGGTGTAACACTGGACCGCACTCTCTCCTATAAGGAACATGACAACAATGCCAAACTGAAAGTTAACCAACTCCAAATTGGGAGCCACAGCACACACATTAAGATCTACTGCCCTGGCACTGTGCTACTCCTCTGCGGAGTATGCGTGTCCTGTCTGGGAGAGATCATCCCATGCCAAGAAACTAGACCCAGCGTTGAATAACACCTGCCGCTCAATCACTGGCTGCATGAAGCCCACCAACATAAACAACCTGCACCTCCTCGCTGGCATTACCCCTGCTGATGTGAGACGGGGAGTCGCCAGCCGAGTAGAGATGACTAAGGTCACCGGTGATGAACGCCACCTCCTCTATGGACGTGCACCTCCGGCCCAATGGCTGAAGTCCAGGATGAGCTTTCTCAGCCATGTCCAGCCCCTAATAACATCACAGGAATAAACCAGACTCCAACTATGGACAAAAAGGCTTGAGAATGACCCCCCTCCTATTGACATGGGTATCCCTCCTTCTGAAGCCCTCCCTCTGGGCTCAGAAACACCATGGGTCCAGTGGAAGACACTCAACCGCCTGAGAACAGGAACAGGGCGATCAAAAGCTGCTATGGCCAGATGAGGCTATGAAACTGGCCAAACCACCTGTGAATGTGGAGAAGAGGACCACACAATGCAGCACTGCCTTGTCTGCCCCCTACTACTCAACCAGTGCAGCTCAAAGGATCTTGCAGTGTTCAATAAACATGCAAAGGACTGTGTAAAGAAATGGGAAATTGTCATATAACCAACCAGCTTCAAAGACACAAAAAGAAGAAGAAGAAGTAGCATAGTTTAATTCAGTGGCATTAAAGTGTTAAGTGAAATACATATTCATATAAAAACTAAATGGAACACAGAATTCAGTAACATAGAATTTGAGAACAATTCTGTCTCAGTCTCTGTAGTGATGTATTTGTGCCCTGAAGCCAGTATTCCACCACCTGGTCACTAATTTGTACCTGCTTACATTCATCTCTGACACAAGGTGATAAAATGCACACTGAAGTATAGTGTCTATAACTCCAAACTCAAAGTCAACTGTACTCAGCTAAAGTAGTCTATTTCAGTTCACTGATTTAGTGTAATATCGCTGTGTTGTTGATTCAGCTGTAGTTCACTGTTTAACACTTCATGTTCCTCTGACTCTCTGTCCTGCTGTAAGC
>OMLP01040536.1:0-12571 GCA_900302685.1 Spondyliosoma cantharus | reverse complement strand
TTTTGCTTGATGAAATGATCCGGTTTCCAACAGAAGCGTGTTGTGTTTTCTGCTGCGGTGGAGGGGCACTCTTCTCAGTGGGCAGGCTCAGCTGCCCCCAAGCTCTACCTGTGGGCGATGGAGACTCTCCTCAGAATTCTTGTCACATGAAGCTCCGTCCTGCCACTTCTCACGCCTGAATACCATGGTCGAGCAACGTGCCTGTTTGAAGTTACGGGTGGATCCATCTCCGTGCTTTATTTGGATGTGTGTCTTGCTGCGTTTTTGGAGGCACTCGGCTCACTTTCTGAAGAATGTGCCCTGGGATGGTTTTCAGTGAGGTTTTTAACGCTGGGTCTCCCGTGCAGAAGACATCTTGTCATGGCAAAATGTTAACCAAACACAGATAAGTTGGTTTTGCTTGTCAGTTTTTCTTCTGCGAGGACATAAATCGGATTTTGACTGCTTTCTTGAAATCCATCTTTGGTTATTTTTGTCACAAACTCGAAGGATATTTTCGATTCCTCTGCTGACTCCCTGACGAGGGGATTACACCAGAAATGGGCCCAGATTGTCACTGAGATGCCCTGTGGTCTTCAAGTTGCACTGTCAGATGTCAAACGTCGACCAAGTTGTCTATACTGGGCCCATGTGGATCTAATATACATGGGTGGACTCTTCGCAGCCAACCCTGCGCTCGGACAGAGGAGCAGCTGGTCACGCTTTAGCATAGGCATGGGCCTAAGTTATTGCTCCAGACTAGCCTTCTGGTTCACCCTGCTTACCTTACTGCCCATCCAGACTGGAACAGCACGTGTGTCTTCTAGTCTCAGCACCACGCACCATGTCCACCATTTTCACAATAAGCATGGCACTGTTCCTATTGCCATCAACAGGATGCCTTTTCTTACCAGAGGGGGCCATGGTAAGACATTTCCCTCCAACAGTCTCAACTTGCAGTGTGTTGCCTCACTAATGCGTTATTTTGTTGTGGTTGAGTAGATTTCGGTGTTTTAGAGGTAAATAAAAAGCTTTGATTGTTCCCATATATTGGTGCCACTACTGGCGGGTCTCTTGTGACATACATGCAGCGGGGGGATGGATCCTTCACCATCTATGGATTTGCTGCATCCTTCTGTTGCACCATTAAACCCTCTTTATCTGCTCATCAGCATCAGCAGTGGTTGCCCTTTCCCCACGTTGCTGTTGTAGATGCTACGGCACCATTGTGTATCTGTGTGTGTCTGTGTCTGCGTGTGCGTGCGATTGTTACACTGCAAATGCACGTCAATGGCGTAGTGAATCATCATTGCAAATCTCTTTATCTTTTTTTTCTACGAGGTCCTTGTTTGTTTAAGCAGCATAATGAACTCCCCGTAATGGAGCCGGTTTTGTGTCAAAGGTGATTTCTACAGTTCACTGTAATTAGTGGGGCGTCACAACACACATAAAGAGATTAAACGCACAAATCTCTTTGGTTTTCCCTTGGAATATAGGGCAGTCATAACAGGATTTATGGTGACAATTTTTTCCAACTTGATATAAAAATCTGTCTTGATTATCTGTTCTGTGCAAATTTCATAAGATAGAGAACAGCGTAGTCGTCTGAGTGATATAAGGTATTGACCTATCCCCAATAATCTACATCAAATTGGCTACGCTACTTAAATTGGCTCCTTCAAAGCGCTGACACCAGAGCCTGTGCTCCCTTTTATACAGCACTTTGAAATTCCTGTCCTAAGACTCACTTTTATGTCCTATAAAAAGGAGGCCCGACGGATTTGTAGTGTCTTTTTCACCGCAGCAGTTTTGTCAGTTGCAAAAGGGGCCAGAAATGTGATGAATTACATCTGCGCTATTATAGCCATATCATTCTGGACCAGGCTTTTACAGCCACGGCACAGCCTGTGATCAAACCGGCCCGTAAAAAAAAAAAAAAAGGAAAAAACACTTCAAAGAACTCACTGATAAATTTTCAATTACCTCCATTGTAGATTTTGTACTGTAGGTTGTTCTGAAGTATGTGCTTCAGAGCAAGAAATTCAATTTACTGCAACATAAATGATAGACACAGTACTTCTGATTTACAAGTCATGTCCACGGTGCCATAATACACTGTGTAGAATGCATATGCAGGTTAGCACTTATTGACATAATGGTTATGTAACCAATGTCACAGAAGCATAAACCATAGAATATTGAAAAAAACACAGCTTTGCCTCTATTTACTTGCACGCATTTTCTCACAAAATTATCTCAACTGAACTGTAACTCTGGACACTTGTTTTAATATAACAGATGTGTGTGTGTGTGTGTGTGTGTGTGTGTGTGTGTGTGTGTGTGTGTGTGTGTGTGTGTGTCAAGGCTAGCCAAAGTCTTCTGGAGGCCCCTGGGCTATGGCTATTTATAGGCCACCTACCCTGCTGCAATGCCTCACACGCCTCATCCTAAACACAGGTTATCGCATGTATTGTTACACTACACGGCTTACACTACGTGGCACACGCGGAGACAAGTTCGACTAATTAGGACAGAATGATCTCAGTTTGTCTGTGAATAGTCGTCAAAGTATCAAGTCATGTGGCAGGATCAGCAGCCAGTGAATAATCTGTTATTCACAGGTTGTGAGAGAATGCCAGTTCTTCAGAGTTACAATGATTAGTCACTTAATTGAGTCGCCAGGACGTTATTTTCATTGTTGATTAATCACTGAAGTGATTTTTTTTAAACAAAAATGCAGAAGATTCTCTGATTCCAGCTGCATCCGGTGTGAAACACAATCTCTTTTTTGGTTTTGGAAAGTGGTGGAAAAGAATAAGGAAAATCTGAACTCAGGTACGAGTCATGTTACTCAATTACAAGGCAAACTATAGATATTAAAATAATACCTGTGTAAAAGTACAAAGTATTCGTCTCAAAGGCTGCTCAGAGTATTAGTTACTTTTAAACGGTTCATGTTTAATACATCATAAATAGCAGGGATTCAATCAAAGGGGTTTCTGTTTCTCCACATCCTCAGTCTGAATTGCTCCCAACTCTTGTCCTGTTCTGCTCATTGGCCGTGGTCATCTCTCCAAACCTTGGCCTGCTCGAGACTTTTTTGTCCATATGTCAGGCTTTTCATTGGCTCGTTTCCAATCCGACAGCCTTATTGGCTAAATCGCATAAGAAAGGTTTAGAATTTAATTCAAAAACGAACTCAGCTATGATTTCAAATGTAACTGAGTTGATAACATGCTGGGTAAAATTAAAGTCGTGAAAAGATACTGAGGAAAGTACCCATAGAAATGACTTGATTACAGTTATATGAGTAGTTGTAATCAGTTACTTCCACCCCTGGCTTTGGACTGCTACAAACACAAACAACAAAACAAGCATTTTGAAGACATCCCAATGGATTCTGGGAAATTGAGATGACCAGTTTTCACTATTTCCTGGTATTTTATTGACTTAACAATAAAATCAATTAGAAACAAATCTAAATACATATGAATTATTTATTGCTGAAGCCCTAACCTTTTCACAATAAAGTGCAACCACTACACATTTGCTCAATAATTACTGTACACCTTTCACAGGTCCACCTTAACCCCTCCAGAAAGTGTCATAAATACTCTTCCCTCCAAATACAAGACACTTCTAATAATTCAGTGGCAATAAGTTGGCGCATGAGAATTTAAAGAAATAAAGTTTTTTACTTTTTCAGTCTCACACCATTATGACATATGACACCTTTACTTTCATGTAGAAAAATTATAATCGCTTCATAAGATGTCTGATGAAAATCCTCTTATGTCTGCATCCACATCAAACTATCTGATGAAAAGGCCCCAGTTTTGCATTTCATCATTTTGGGTTCATTGTAGCTCGAAATTTGTTTGATAGTTCGACGGGAAAAATGGCTGCGGTGGCAACATACATCAAGATAACTACTTCAGAATTCTTCATTGACGTCATTTCAGATTCAATTTTCTACTCCGTCTGCCTAGCTTTGTTTGTTCGGCTGAGCCTCGGTAAGTCGGCCTACCAGATCACAAAACCTGCAGCTTTTCATTGACTGATGGTCTTTACAATTTGTGGCACTGTATCTGGGACGAAATTAGGTTTCCATGTGTCAAACAAATTACCCTGCATGAGTGCACCAGATATTAAAGGGACATTATTAAGAATGTTAACACAGTGACTGAAGGATTTCTGATATCAGGGGGAACCAAATCCCAACTTGAGAGTTATTATGTAACTAACATGCTTACTGTCTTCCTCGGTTCATCCTCCGACCCTGCAGTGCCATGATAACTCGGAGGGATTTTTTTTTTCTTTCTTCCTTCTTTTTCCCGCTATCCAGAGCCGGTTGTTGACATGCTTCTTAAATACAGTGTTGTTTCAGACCAGTGTTTTTATGCAGTGTTTTGTTTAACTAAAACCCTCAATCGCTACGCTGAGCGAGTGCTAGCCAATAACACGGCCCCTCGATGCCAGAGACCTTGAATGCTCTCGACTGAAATGCGAGAAAGGTTGCACTGTAGCTGACCCCTCGTCGTGCTCCCAACACACCCGCATGTTCAACACACTCCGTTGAAAAATCTGTGGCGCTTCATTCTCCAGGGTCCCCATGTTGGTGTAAGAACTGTCTGGCTGTGGCAAGGCAGAGTGTGGTTAATGCTTCCGGAGAGATGTCTCAAGTCGAGGGAACAGGCTCAGTGAGCTCCTCTGGAAGGTGATATCTGTGAGCACTATTCAATATTCAACGATTGAATTGTACAGGAAGCATGTTCTCCTTAGATCGATGCATTTGGTGTTTAAAAAAGATCTGTCTCACTGCAGTCGGACATAACACGGTGTTTATTTCTTGCTGCAAGAGCTGCAAAAAGGGAAGGCCAACGGACAGGGGCATCAAAAGGTCTATCAGAGAGGGCTCCATTTCCTCTAGGTCACATATTACATTACCCTCCAGGATGATACACGTACTCCATACACACACTCGCGAGCAATAAAAAAAACAAACATAACAACAGAAAATCCTCTCCCACAGCGTTCACATTTCGTTCAGACTCATTTTACATTTTACAAATGATATTATCACGTCGCCATCATCTTCGCCGCCGCTCCATCAACGAATACAGACGCGTTCCTGCCGAGACACCAAGGGTGAAACAAGTGGACAGGGCAAGGGATGGCACGTCGGAGACGAAAATCAGAGACCAAGATAACCGCTGCCCCGCTCTGCTCTGCTCTGCTCTGCTCTAGATCTGCAGCAAAGCAGAACAAACGGGAGAATGAAAATGTGAACTGAAGAGAAGAAAGCATTAACTGTAATGGATAAAAGATAAAGTGGGACACAAAAGAAATGCAAGAGGCTGCATTCTTTGCAAAAGGGTACCAATGCTGCATTGTGAAAATAAACCTTTGCGAGTTAAAAATCCTGCATTTAAAAATCACACTTCAGTAGAGGCACAAAGGTACCTTGAATATCAAATTGTACTGGTCATAATGAAAAAATGTCCCCTGTGACTGATATACGAAATACTCAGCAAGGTCGTATGGATCACAAAAGACATCACCACTCACTCTCTACATGTGCTAGTTGAATTCTGTTTTCTCGCGGTTTGTAACACTTTCATTACCAAGTTAACTAGCATAGTCTTGCCCACCCATTTCTAACAGGAGTGAGTACTTGAAGGCGAACTTCGGACGCAGCGAAGACAAACGGCAGAGGACGGACGCGAGGTCTATCGCGTGCGAGAACACATGGAACACCAGCTCAGCGAGGGCGTTGATGGCGGTCTATTTAAAGAAGCACGGGCATGTTACAGAGAGTCATGCTTTTTTTTTTTTTTTTTTTCAGTAAGTCAGAGAGTGCATTATAGCTTAAGCTCTAACATAATGTACTGTAAACCTCCGACATCTTGACACCATTATTGTGAGGGAACGCTACAGAATATCTTTATGTAAAACCGCACCCATTGCACTAAAGAAAGGGATACGGAACGGAGCGTCTTAGTAGGGAAGGGACAAGACAAAGATATAGATATAGTATAGTACCATTGATAGTATTGCTTGGATATATCGGGATCTCAAAAATCAGATTTGTCTTTGAATTTGAGGATTCAAGATAAATCTCAACGTTCAGTCCTGGCTGATTTGGCGTTGTTACTGTTCTTTGCACGAGCAGGTGCAGTTTAACACCATGGCAAACACTCCTTAAGCAGTTACTTTGTCAGGAATACAGCTGAAGAACATCTGGTGTATCTGTTTACAGCCCAGTCAAACAAACTCGCGTTGCTTTGTTTGCACTTGATCGCTTCACAATAAAAGCCACCCTGTGTTTTGGCAGCTGAATGCTTTTAATGTGAAGCGGGGCGTGCTATGCTAGAGGCAGATAGTGTAGCCTTAAGCAGCGATGAGTAGCCGGTTACAGAGGTCTGGTACGTTCCCTCGTTTCTGACCTCATGCCCACAGATTTGTATTTATTTTTTTATTCCAAAAGGCTTTATACGAATTATTTAGCTTTTTTCGTATCGCAATGATAACCTCCAAAACCTATAAAGAGTCTTTGAGGCGTAAAATCAGTGGAGCTCCACTTAAATACAGCTGTGATGCAGCGTTAAGGGAGTGAACAGTAAACAATGAGGTTGACGTAAATTGAGATAAAATCACACTGGATTACGTTTTGCATCACTTCCTGTGAATTCCTTGGCATGCGAAGGCAATTTTAATCCAGGACAGGAATGGGGGACCCTGCCACTAACAAGCAAAACCACTATATATTGAGCTAAACACATGGAATCATTACATTATTATTATTGTTATCACACATTATTACATTGTTGCAGGAAAAGTGCTCACTGTAAATAGCATCAAATAGCACGTAAATGTGACAGAATTAGAATCTTTAGGATTGTAATCTTTCCATGCAATACATTTTCAATATACAGTTCTTTGGTGCTTAGATTCTAACAAGGGCAGCGGACATGACTATAGGTTTTCCAGTGACAATATAATAATTGTGTAAAAAATTGAGAGACATGAACCTGAGAAGCTGTGTAAGTCAAGGCTGCAAGTACAATGCCCGAGAAAACCTCGGGCATTGAATTCTTGTCATAAAAGCTATTCTAGTGCATTCATGGGAAATGTCTTTGTGACTTTTTTGCAATGGGAAGGAGGAGTAATATAATATTTCAGAATTGCATTTGAGTCGGAGCAGTTTTACCACAACCCAAGTCATCTGAAAGTTGAAGTGGGGAGAAAAACCTTAACATTATTACAGAAGAAGGGGGTTGTTTGAGGCACTGAGAGCTGCAGACGTTCAATTTGAGAACTGACAGTCTGGATACGTCTCGCTGATGGGAGCAGAAACAGCAATTCAACCATAATACTGCTGAAGTCTGTGTGCGCCAGCTGCGTGTGCAGTTATTTAAGATTCACAAGACTTTCAGTATGGTAACTGATCAAATTCAATTGATTTGATTGATTTGATGCCCAAACTCTGCGTCCCCTTTACTAACTATATGATGACACTTGGACACCATATTTTAACTTGAAAAACCATATGTCCTCTCTGTCAGGCTTCAGCCTGCACTATTCATTTTCATCATTTCCCTGAGCTGTATTTAATAGACCATGGAAGGAGTGTGGCTCAGATGCCATAAGTCAGACGACAAATTCAAACTTAATATCTCTCCATAACTCTCCATTTCTCCAGCACTGCACACAGTTTTGTGATCTATATGGGTTTATATTCTTAATCGATCAACTTTGTTTTTCCAGTAAAGTGCCCTTGTTTCCTTGCACAAACCGTCTGCACCGTACTGCTCTTTTGCGCTTCTGGTGCCATTTAGAAATGTTTTTCACCGGTGAACATTGTCCACATACAATTACAGGTGCACTCAAGTATAAAAAAAAACATGTACTCCGCTGGTGGAGTTCATAATCACCAAAACATGTTTTAAATGGCTATGGGAGTGTGAGTACTTTTATAGCTGTTACACTGCTTTTTGTTTCTAATGTTTCAGCTGATACTAATCGCCATTTTTTCCCACTCATAATCATTTTTCAGCCTTTTCAAAGTCATGATTAATAAAATTACGAGAGCTAATTCTCTCTCATTCACTCAGGCCACAGGAATTCTCCCATTCTCTACGGCAGCAGGCTCAGGGGGGTGCGTTTAAACCCTTTCACATCTAAAGTGTTGAGTGTGGTGCATAAAATCACGAGCGCCTCAGTGTATTTTGCCAGCCCCTGTGAGCATGTTGCCTCGTCTCCTGCGCGTTCAGCTGGCTGAGAGAGAAAAAAAATTAAAAAGGACAGGATGTTTGAGTGGGTAGTGTGCATCTTGGCACAAACAAACAATCCATACTGTTACATTTGTTGTGCGGAGATCCATTAATACACGAAGGACGAATCATTGTTACTTTGTGAGCTTCATTGACATCATTACGCAGCCTCTTAAAGGCAGATGAATGTGTGTAATATCCCTCTATGATTCTGCCGATGCCTGTTATATGTCTAACCAAAAATTTGACATTTTTTCCATGAATATGCTGTCACACCACCCACATGATATACATTCATGATATGGTGCGAACCCAGGGTATAACTATGCCCGTGTACATTATAATTAATCATCAAGGTTTCTGACTAATGATGAAGTGATACACTGCAACATATTTTGCGGCGCTAATCTCCAAGGGAGCCCTATTATCTGAGCACAGATGCATTGTATGGCCATGAGAGAAGAGCAGAGCACTCCCGTGAGGTAGTGGGCAGAGAGAGAGGAGAGCTCCTTCGACAAGGGAGCTGCAATGTTTATAGTAATAATCTTAACAAGACTGATTTACTGCCGGCTGTATTTGATGCGGGTCTACCGCAGAGAGAGGAGCAGAGATGGGAGGCAGAGCAGCGAGGCAGGGCGATGTAATGAAATGCTTTAACATTATGACTAATGCAGGAGTTACTGCTGTCTATAGACAGATGCTGCCATGTTTTCCTGCAGGTGCGCGCTGGTATTTCGTATTTCATGATGCACATTATACGGGTTCAGGATATTCTGGTTTTCTGCAATAAATTGCAATATGAGAAATTACAGGAATTTTAACTAGATAGATTTGAAGAGCTCTGTTTGGAAATAATTAATGACTGTAGGATCACTCACACGCAACAACCTCCCATGTATCCAAAATTCCAGTCTCTTATAGATCGGTCGTGGGAACTGAGAACCTTGTGAGCTTTCTTTTTGCATCAAGCAGCAAATAAAGTTGTAGCATGATGTGTTTGAGTTCATTAACGTCCTGCAGTGTGGCCTTTGCGAGCGCGCACAGTACGATGTCGAGGCTGAAACGATGTGTCAAGCGTTCCTAATTAACGCCGACTTCCTCGTCATGATTAAGACTAGGAAAGCTCATCAAACTGGGCACTTATTAATACACCAGTCCCTGAAAACCAAACAAATATGGACCTCACATCAGCTGAAGATGGTCATTTCGTTGACTTACACCCAAATTAAATATGTGTGGCGCAGGCTTCACATGAACAGCTGGCAGGGCTTGATTGAATGAAAATCTTAAGGCTCTTTGGTGCCAATGCAATGAGGGATCACATATCGGAATAAAAGAAAACTGCAGCTGATTTTAACAAAGGCAGTTAAGATGACTTTATAAGTACTCCAGTGACAATATAATGATGGTGTAAAAACTGAGAGGTATAACTCCGAATAAGTTGGAACAGTGAGAGTGTGATACCTAAGCTTTCTCTAACCCGTCTTGATGACGTTGAGGCTTGCAAGTTAACATGGCCATCCATCCCGTATTGAAACGTGAGATGTCTCACATTTCAAAATCACTTGTGCCTGCATCTTTGGAATTTGTCCAATTTAAAATGTCTGAAAACTGCATGTGTCTATAGCAGTATTCCCACCAGACTTTTTTATTTTACCCTGGGATTGCATGGGTCGCCTGTGATCTTAATCCCATAATGTCCGTTATTTGTAAAGTCACCGCAATATTCTGCCGAACACCTCATGTTCAGATCACGTGATAACATTAGTGCCGTGCGAACCGGCATCTCAGTGATTTGAGGTCTGTTTTCTGTCGTCGGATAACTGAACAAATAAGAGATTCTATAGAGAGATGGAGATTGGCCGTATGACGTTTTGAATTGAGTGATGACACAGAAGGTTAAGAGTAATTAAAGGTTGTCATATTCAAGGTCAGCCACAAAGCACCTCTTGCTCAATATAGATTAGCCGCAAAACATGTGTATTTCTGTTTGTAACACGTGCAGAGAGTGTGAAAAACAGCTCTTAACTATATGATTGTTGTGGCTGCTAAAGAACAGACTTCTGATAATACACAGAAACATGAAATCACAGACAGGCGGGGAGATAATGTCAGTAACATACAGCCTGCACTTGGCCCCCTGGTACTACGCTACAATTTGTCATCATGTCATATATGTGATAAATTTTACATGTGAATCCCTTTTCCACATTAAACACGTTATAGATTCACATGTGTCTGCTGTTTGTCAGTGGTTTAGTTACGGTCACATAAATCTATTTTTGCTAATAGCGCCATTTTTTACACACATTACATCGCCGAATGTAATGTGTGTAATGATCTAAGACCAATTTTTAGGCGTTCAAAATTGGGTGCTAAAAGTTCATGAGGTCTGAGTCGTCTTAGTGTCCTTTTTTAAATTGGTGTTTCAGGCTATAGTGAAATTTGAAATAGGACCTGGTGTGAAATTGGGTCTCAGAATACAGTGAGTGACCGCTTTGTGGCCTGTTTGCTTTTACAAGAGCAAACAAAGCCAGAAATCGCAATGGGCTGCACGGTATAATGACTTGGTATTATAGCCTTTAAACTAATACCTCTCCTGGGATGCTTAATGTTTGGCTTTTATTGAGATTGTTTCTGGTGTAGTGCTGTTTTGGAACTCCTTACAACTTACATTATCAAGTAGAGTTTAGATTATGCATGGGTTCATTATGGTGTGTCCATCTCCTATATTATGCTGAAGATGCATAAATGTTAAAAGAGTATGCAGACAAACATTCAGTGAAAAACAGAAACCAATAAAGCATTCATCGAGACTCCTTGATGTTACAAATTCTACTGACTCACATTTGACTACAAATGCCAGACATTAATTAAGATTACCTCTCTAAGAAATAATTTGGTTTGAAACAAAACACTTGTCGGAGAACCTGCCCTTTTTAATTAAATTCAAAGTAAGCACATGTTGTTCTCAAGTCATTGGAGCAAGTGTTTAATGTTAAGAAATCCAACCAGCAGTTAGTTCCTGTCAGTAAGAAACCTTTCGTGGTGAGTGCTCATTAAACTGAACAGAAGAGTACTCAAGGGTTCGTACACGGCTGAAATTGAGGCTACAATTTTTTCTCAAGTGTCTCTCTGTGCTTCTCTTAAGAGGTAAAAAGTCAGTTGTAAAAACAACACTTAGGTTTCAGGTGTTCAAACAAGCACAGAAAAACAAGGGTTTGTGGTCTACTATTAAAGGTAATTGTAGTTTTGCTTTACCTTGTATCATAATGACCACGCATCTTGTTTCCACCTGAGGACAGCAGTTTCTCGCTCTCGTTGCCGTCCGCGCCTGCTATCCGAACTCTCTTTACAAGAATATTCATCCTGTTAGATTTGACACGGCTAAGATTTGCAAGTGTTTGCTAAGTGTTTTTATAGCTCAGATTTTTCTATTCTCACACTGATGAGAAAACACAGCTAATTTATATAATTAATCAACAGTCTGAGGTGTCTGACAGGTTAGGAATTAATCATATCACATCATGTCAAATTTACAAACTGATGTGCAAATGGATTTAAGCACTAGACTGCATGGATTTTCTCAGCTATCTCAGCGTTTCCAGCTGGGCTTCTATATGATATATTAACACCTATAGGCCTCATTCATCTTAAGAAGACAGGGACGTTTCTGAGTGCACGATAAAAGTTTCAGCAGACGCTATGCTTACATACTGTATGAGCAGGTAGATTAATTTTAATCTGGTTTGTATCCGTGGTTTTTAAACTGGCACTTCACATTAATCACTTACTTTTCCATATTTTATATTGAAGTGAACTGCACGGTAAAAGTAAATACTACGTATCCCACATATCTAGATGTTCAGCGGAATAAATCAGAAAACGCAGTCAAGCATCTCTATCTGTTCTCACCATGAAGAAAAATCCTCATTGGGTAGCTAACTGAAATGTATTAATTCAAGTTTATAAAAAAAAAACTCAGTATATGCTAGTTGTGTTACTCTTGTGACTATTGTAAATAGTAAATATAGTAACTTCTGATCAACTCATATCTGTTGAATTAACGATGTCTGGTTAGCCCCGCCCACTTCGGATTTAAGAAACGCCCACCTCTGGGTTAAACTCCACTCATCCCAGGAAATTAGAGCATGGATACCCAACCCAAAGTCGTCGGTAATATTTAGAAGTGATGTCTGGGTCAGGTTTGTTTACTTGAAAATGACGTAAATGTATGTATATATAAATATATATATATTTATATATACATATATATATATATATATATATATATATATATATACACATATGTATATGTG
>OMLP01040535.1:0-20928 GCA_900302685.1 Spondyliosoma cantharus | reverse complement strand
ATTTACATGAAGAGTGTGTGTGTGTGTGTGTCTGTGTGTGTGTGTATGCATGTGTGTGTGTATGCATGTGTGTGTGTGTGTGTGTGTGTGTGGGTGGGTGGGTGTTTGAGTGCACATGATTTTATTTGTGCATGCTGCTGCTCGTGTGTGCATGCATGAGAGACAGAAAGAAATTTAAATCTCAATCTGCTACACAACTTTAAGATTTGATGTGTGTGTGTGTGTGTGTGTGTGTGTGTGTGTGTGTGTGTGTGTGTGTTTGTGTGTGGACTAATGAATATATGTGAACACTGACATAAAGCATAATGTGGGGTCTTGTGCAGCAACAATGGCCTGGATCTCACCCATAAGATAATTATACATTTTAATCTCAACAGTTTGTTTTGTATCCATACTATTGAACAGCAATATGATTAAACACATGCAGTGCTACATACATACAGTGCATTGTCACTGTTGTCTCCACAGGGAATGGTTTTTCTTTCATTTGTCATAATCACTCATTTTTATTTTCTTGAATCAGTTGTCTCTTCCATAAACTGTCAAAACTCTGACCCAAATAGCTGATCTGTAATAATCGAGTGTGCAGCATGCATAGCAATAAGTTCTGCAGTTGAGAAAAATATTGTGCCAAAGGAGAGTGTTGTAATGTGAGCATCATTAAAATGAATTTAGAGTGTTTTATAGTGGATTATGACAACAGCCATGCATCCACTAGGGGTAGCTGTTGCGGAGGAGGTGCTGTGTTGGAAATACGTTCCCTTTCATCTCTGGGGGCTGGTGCGTTGCAGCATGTCTGGTACACTAGCCTCTGTGTATTGAACATATTGTTCATGCTAGTTCTATATAAAGCTGATCAAAGTAAAAAAAGTTATCTTTTAAATGTAGAAGTTACCACAGAGAGCGCTGTCTGACAGCAGTGAAAATATTCTAAATATATAGTACAATTAAAGGGATATTGGATATCTTTTTTTAAAGATGACTAAAATAAATGTTGCTGCTGTCCCGTCTACAGCAGTGAATTGCTTAGCTTTCTACACTAGTACTCGTGACTGCTTCTTCAAACTGGGGGTGTGCTGACCACCATCTACTACATGTAACACACTGATGGATGGATAGGTTCCTCATACAAGCCCAATTAAAAAAAAGCTGATCCTTCCCTTTAAGGTTCTAGAGCTAAAGAGCTTAAGTTACTGTAGTTGTGTACTGTGTTTATTTGCAGTAGCAGTCTCTGGTTCAGGGCTGTCCAAAGTAGGGCCCATGGGCCAAAGTTTGCTTACCATTAGGTAATTTGGCCCACTTGATATTTTTAGTACTGCTTTTCCACCCAAATTAGGGGGTCTAAGCAGGTTTTTTAAACAAATGCAGTGGAACAGAAGTTGTAACAGAAGACAAAACAACGATAGACCCATTGTGAAAGGAGCGTCAGTAAAATGGATAAATTATTTCGAGCATCACAACCCTGTGAAATGACTTGTTTCACTGTTATAATTTGAGTCCAGTAACATTTGGAAAGTCGCACGATTTGGAAAAATATGGAAACTTTGAGTCTTAGTACCATTTTGCAACTTAACAAAATAATACAATATAAAAGGTGTTTGCTTTTGGCACATGGCACACCATTAAGTTTCAGTTTTGGCCCTCCAAGGGAAAAGGTTTTGGCACCCTTGGTTTTATTTTTTAATTTCCAGCATATCTCATAAAAAGTTCATGATTTCGTAAAAATGAGTTGAGTTTTAATCATTTCTGTTCTTCTGTTCACAAATTGTTCAAATCTTTGATTTATATATTTTACATAATTTATCCAAATGATTATGAATAAATACTTTTTATTGATGACTGAACACCTAGTAAAGTAAATTATTTCAAAGTATAACTGTCGAATACTACTGTCACTTCTTAGACTTACATCCCATATTTTCTTTCTTCCTTGACGAAATTTTGACTAATAATTTTGATTGAGTTAATATGAATTTAAAATTTTAATCTCATACTTTTTATTCACAATTTAACATGTTTATCATGACTAAATTTTCATTTTTTAACACTATTATTTTTCCATCAGAAATGTCTGCATATATGTTTTCTGGAGAGGAAACAATGAAAATGTGATATTCATTTTGATCACGCTGCTTAAAGCATAGAAAAATTACATTTGAATGTTGCATTTAAAAACTAGAAAACAATGTCAAGCATAAAATTAACTTTGTTAATTTACATGATACACTTTGTCTTCTAAGATCAAACTAGTGACTCTGAATCAGCACAGCAAATAGAAACAGGATGCTTCGGGTGGTGACTTGATGATAATGAACGAGAGGCTTGAAAACTGGTCACAGGAGCAATACATCACAGTAGCAGTTACAGCATCAGATTAAACAGATGGACAAATAAACAGTTGTGCAGCTCACAATGTCAGTGTGAGCTGTAAGGACACCTCTCTCCTCTTATGTTCTTGTTCTTTTCTTGATCATTTTATCCCCCACAAGGACGAGACATTCATGGGTTTTTTGGATGATGGTTATCCTACCCTAAGGCAACTGTCAGTGAACAGTGAGTGACTTAATGCCAGGGCACGAATCTTACAAAACCAACATCAGCATCGTGGAGCTTCAATTAATCACCTCAACAGCGCCCTCTAGAGGAGACACTCCAGAAGAGAGCCAAAACATTGTATCAAAAAGAGGGGCAGCAGTGTAGCTCCTGGTTGGGTCTGTCTAAAGACACAAAATAACACGTGTTTTGGTTGCCTCTGTACTTGAATATAATGTGCCAATTATAAAATATCACATCAATAACTTTCAGGATCCATTTGTATGCAGTGATACAATTAAAATGTCTACACAAAAAAATGTGGGCTGTATTTTCTAGAGCGACACTAACGTCTATGCAATGCCGAGAGAACAGAATGAAGGCTGAACATTGTGTGGGGGCTTCTGGGATTTTTGTATGACCAAAACAAATATTAAGGCTATGTGTAGAAAACCATCGATCTGTATTTCGTGACAATGACATGACTGCAGTCACAATGTATTCAAGATTTTTCAGCCATACAGGCGATGTGGCTCTGTGGATGATGATACTGTCTGTGGTTGAGCTACCACTGTGGTGCAGACAAAAACATCTCAACAAAAAACTGGACATACTACCTTTAAATTTGATATAGACTTGTATTATCCCCACAGGAAGTAAACCCTAATGATTTTAGTGATTCCTTGATTTTCCTCCAGGGTTGACATTTGTGGTTTTTGAGTGAAATGTCTCCAAAACTACTGGATTGATTGTCAAGAACTTGGCTCACACATTCATGGTGCCTCTTCTATGAATTGAAATCAATTTGGTGACCATGTGACTTTTCAACTGGCTCTAGTTTCAGGTCAGAATTTCAATGTGTCAGTACCTGAGTTTATGACCCAAAACCTGTGCAACTAATCACATCAGCCTCAGCTGTACTGTATTTATAGCTCACAGTGCTGCAGGAATGAGTCCTAACACCTGGAAGCATTTTTACACTTCATGTTCACCCATTTGAAAGTCAATGGAGGGCAGACGCCAGAGAGGAGAGGGGTGTAAATAGAGTGTGGCATGCTGCTGCAACTCTTTCAGATGTATTTTGGTTCAGTTTCTATTTATGTCTATTTGTTAATCTAGATGAGAGAAACCAACACAAGCCACAGCTACAGCTGTAAAGACAAGAGGAGGACCAGTGTGGGTAGGCCCAACTACACTGTTAAGTGAGTGACACTGCAGCAAAGTTAGCTGAGCTCACCTGAATTTCAAGTACAGCCTGAATCCTTTGTTGTGTTAGCAACAAAGGTATTTAGCAAATGTGATGGCCTGTTCATATTTGGTTCAGCCATAAAACTTAGTTTAATCCCCTAGACTAACTGTCCCTGTCACTTTTTGAATACATAATTAATTGAAAACTAACAACTAACAAAGAAGATTACATTATTTTTTATTTCATTTTATTTATCTAACTTTATACATTATATTCCCGCCAGCATTATCTACTCTGGCCTCATATCATCCCCTCAATTTACTGCCTCAAATCGCAAGTTGTAGCCCCTCTACATTTTATGTTTAATGTTTGTGTGTTTGTGATCAAATTGTGTTTGGTCTCAAATCTTACCAGGAATAAGTTCTTTCTTCCCTTTTTCTCAAATTCATGTCATTTCAAAAAGCAAAATTTAAAGGAAAGTTAATTTTTCCATTCTCAACTCACATGGACACATCTTGGCTTCAGTTGTTCCTACCCAAAGCAAATGTACTTCTCTTTGTCACAGCGAGTTGGATACAGTTATAAAGCTACATTCCTTTATGGAACATCTCTTTTTTACAAGGTCAGATGTGTTTGACCTGAGGCGAGTGTCTTTCCAACCTGCTTGAAGCGAGCAGGGATCTCTCAGTCTAACATAGACGGGGTAGAAAGGGTTAAGCCGAACAGGCAGTCTTCACTTTAATCTTCATAATGGAAGCTAAAGAGGACTAATGATACCTTCTCTCTCCTCCTCCCATTCCTCCCTCTATCCCTTTCTCCTTCCCTGTTTCCACACCTCCATCCTTAACCCCATGACCCTCCCCTCCTTACTGCTCCTCTGACTCTCGCTCTTTCTCTCTTAGTTTCTTCTTTCTTTACCCCTTCATTCCTTATTCCTCTCTCTGTTCTTCATCATTCCACCCTTCCCTTCATTCTTACCCCCATTCTCTCCTTTCTTCACCTTACCATTAGCATCCCTCATTCCCTCGCTCCTCCGACACAGCCAGGCGTTACCACGGTGACAAATGGATCCTTGCATGCCGCATGCCCTTTATGCGTGTGTGTGTGTGTGTGTGTGTGTGTGTGTGTGTGTGTGTGTGTGTGTGTGTGTGTGTGTGTGTAATTCTAGCTAAGTATTGTGGGTACCTGTGTTTTACTAATTTGTTTGTGTATCTATATCTATCTAGGCATGAGTACGCATGAAAGCATGTATGTATGGTCGTGTGTGTGTGTGTGTGTGTGTGTGTGTGTGTGTGTGTGTGTGAGGGCTGTAGCTCTGTGACATTGACTGATAGCAAGTCGTGGTAAACGATGCAGAACTTTCTTTAATAGGAGATACAAGAGGTGGTAAAAAATCCTGCCTAATGGAGAAATATGACGGAGCGCTCGAGGAAGAGAGAGAGAGAGAGAGATGCAGCTAAGGAAAGGAGGGAGGAGGAGAAGAGATGGAGGACATGTGTTCTTGAATCAAAATTGTGGTTGATGCCAGAGAATCTCCAGAATGGATCTGTTATATCATGAATGGAACACTAGATGGCAGTGTAATGAATCTTTTAACCTGTACTGTCTGGAGTTGTTTTTATATTTTATATTCAATATGTTTTTTCATCCATGATTAAAGTCCACAGCCATAGCAGCTCTGTACGGCTGCTATGAGCACTGGCATTAACCGTTTCACTGTCTGGCTATTCAGCCGGCACACAGCTAAACAATCTGATTTGCTGCAAATGACACTGATGAGCTAATTTTTTGTCGATGTGAGGGTAATTGAAGAGTCTGGTGATAGTTTGTCACTACTAGCAATGCCTCCACATACCACTCAGGTTATCAGTTTCATCAGAGTATCAGTTTATAGGTACAAGGTACATTTGTTGTCATTTTTTAAAGGTTTAAAAAAAAATCAAAATCATTTTCGAGTCCTTTGAGTCCTTCTAAATCTATTTCATAGATTATATTAATAATCACAGCACATATTAGTGTTGATGATGAGTTCAGCAATTTTCACATTCACATTTTTAGACTTTAATAAATGGCAGCCATGATCTCTACTAGCATTCGGTGGACATCTTCCAGTTTTAGACTCAGAAAATAATAATTTGCTTAAAATTAGGCTGAGTTTTAATCACATGTACATTTTCAATCTAATTTTATTTTATTACAGAAGCAATAAATGTGAATAAATTTGAATTTTTGCAGGTGCCACACTTAAAATGGCTTTGAGGAGGTTCACTTGTGAGGCTAGTGAAGAAGGCTAATGTCAACTGTCATGTCCTCTCCACACTGTCCCTTATATTTGTTATGTTTTGTGTGTGCAATTTTTTGATCAGCTCTGCTGTGATGGCAGGGATGCCTTTCCCTGAATTCACCACAAGATGGTGATGCTTGACCAAAACTCACGATACAAGCTCTTTCTTTCTTTCTCTCTCTTTTCCATTCCTTCCTTCACATCCTCAGTCCATTCAAGCTGTGTCTTTCTATCTCCATGTGTCAGTATTATCAGAGGAAGTTGGGTTGTTATGAATAGAGATTTGAATGGCGTGGTGTAGTTGCAGCAGAGATGGGGGTCACCACACTGTGAGTGACACAGTGTTTCCCTCAGGTGATGCACATGAGGTTAGAAACACTTTAGCTGCTAAACTGACTCATTAAACAACAGTAGGTCTATTTATTCCAGATTTTTTAAATACACTGCTTTTGTTAATCGAATGCTCCAGCAGTCGTCAGTATACGTGATACACTATCTGTGATTGCGTGTTCCCTTGTGGGGATATCTTGTGCACATCTGTGAAACCTTTAACAACCTTATTTTAATACAGGAAATCAAAGACAAAAGAGCAAAGAGCAGCCTGTTCTCTCTCATGAAAAAGAGTTTCATGGCCACACCACAGTGATAAAGAGATGAGGACGTATGGATTAGGATCACAGCAGTGCTATTGTTCCTGATTTGCATGACTCACTGCCGACAGAAACTGACACTTTTTCTATCAGCGTGTTTATCAGCTTCACCTGCAGCCATTGGCACATTATTATTATTCCTTATTCCTGTCATACAATCTGCTTACTGTCCATCCCGACAAACATAACATGAACAATTGATGACCTTTGACCTGATGTTGCTTGTTCCTGGGGTTCATTCAGTCTTCAGTAAGGTCCTTGTGGTTGAGTGAGATGCCATGATAGTGTCATACACCTTCCTCTTGGGGATAATCCTGATCTACCAGCAGAGATCTTATGGTTGCATAACTTGAGGTAAGTGTTGACTCATTATAAAACGAAGACTCTGGACTCTGCTAACTGAACTAACAAGCTAGCACAGTTGGCAGCAGTTAGTGGTTGCTCTGGTGATATGCTGCCCTGTGGTTGTTTTGAGTATGAATACAACACGGTGGCCAGTTCTTACATTTTGCACCTACAGTATAAGGAAGGACCCCTCATGAAGACAAAGACCTCAGGATTAGATCAATGCAGGAGTCCTGTAAGGTCCCTGTAATGTAATTCAGATCATTCAGATCATTAATTCAGTACATTTGCAGTTTATCTAATTGCAAAGTAAATGCCACACACCTGATGTCTTTGAGGCTCCGGAGATTCTGGGGCAGTTACCGACTTTGTCCAGTTGGTAATTCTTATTACAAAACAGTACAAATGAGCCAACCCGTGACTGAGACACAACAAAACATCACCTACAGTAAATCAAAAATCTATGATACTAGGAATCCAATATATCCAATCTCGATAGATCTGTTGGTCTCCTAAGGGAAGTACCTGGCCTTTTAGCTACTAAATTCTCCTCCAGCATCTCTGACTGCATCTGTCTGCTGCCTGGTGTGGTGAGTTTTTAGTGACTGGAAAAAGCTGCCTGCTGCTGCAAAAAACAAGCAATAAGAGCCATGATGGTGAACCAGAACAATAATAACAACAATAAAAAACAGCAAGCTGAAACTCACCATAAAGCTCCATCAAGCCAGGGAGCTGCAGGTCCTGGTGATTGTTCTCTGTCTCATTACAAGCAGCACCTGACACATTGTTTTCACATGCATTTTGTTATTATGCATATAAAATCAATCAGAATAGCAACAGTATAGTAGCTATCACACATTTGTTTACATTGTGTGGTGACTTGTAGGGAGTGAGCCTTTGGAGCCCTGGCTGGTAATCACATGACCTTCAGCAACAAGAGACTGCAGGTTAATGATGTCAAGTGAATTCTTGAATCAGTTTCTCCTTCGCGTCTGTTACCTCCCACTAATGTTAGAGTGCACGGTAAAGTTGTGGTCCCCAAGGTTTTGAACCCTAAAGTAGACACTCATAGTTTCTGAACAAAAATCAGTCATAAATGCAAATGTCAGAGGTCTCTGACACAAGAGACTCAACTTTGAGTTATACTGTTGATAAAAACGGTACATAAAATTCAACACATCAGCAGCTCAAAAGACACAAAGCCACAGACGCACGTGTGTGTGTGTGTGTGTGTAGTTTTTAATGACTATAACTTGGTTACTCATTAACTCATGTCCTACTTTTCGCAGCAGTCACAGCAGATATGAATACATACAGTACAGAGGGCAGTTTATTCAGCAGCACAGTCATTCATTTACAGCTGGAAAATCCCAGCGAAGGATGATCAATATGAAACCAAAAAATGTGCTGTCGAACTGCTGGATATGATACTCCACGCTAATAATAATTATGATAATAATAAACTTTATTTCTATAGCACCTTTCAAAACCAAAGTTACAAGGTGCTTCACAGAATATAAAACCATACAGTGCGAGAAAGACATGATAGAGAGAGGAGATACACATGTGTAAATAGTCAGTGGGGTGAAGATAACTGGGAGGTGCAGTGCTGGGTTTGGAGACAGGTTTTCTTTTTTGTAATTGGTCACTGTGCATGTTCTTGTGATCAGACTCCCTTTGTAAAGTCAAATGTATATGAGCTGTAACAAGTTAAAACAGGTTTTTATTCATGTTTAATTTTGTTTTGTGGGACATGTGAGTGCCTGAATGTGATGTGGCTTTAAAATCCCAATGGAATGTTAATAGCATCGACAGTTAACATCAAACAGTGTTTGAGGTTGATATTAAAATTAGGCGTATTGATAGATGTAAAACTGACCTGGGACTATGTTTACATCAAGCCATGTAAATTCTAAAAAGCTGCAAAGCAAAGCAATTTGTGTCCACTTCATTGTTTCCAGGTTTTCTTTTAGAAACCTGTGTCCACTGTGAAACACCTCAACAGTCTCTAGTTCTCCCTCTTTTCCAACAACAAAACTGCAACACAGAGAACCGGCTGTAGGCCAAATCACTAGTTCACGGTCACAGCGTCATCTGATGCTGGGCTGTATGGTGGGCTATATAGCATGTTTAAAATGTCTGATCACAGAAAAGGTTAGAGACCCGCCATGTTCACAGATGTTTCTGCATCTGCTGGCAGAAAACTGTATGAAATAGTTATTACATGGCAGCCCATAAATACTACATGTTAACCAGCAGTCAGTCCCGAACTGCTGATAAAACTCTATAGTCACAACAGCATAACTTTATGGCACACAGCCCCCATTTTGCAAAAGACCAGTTGATAATCAAACCAGAATCCAACCACGACTTCAGTCAGAACCCAACCTAAACTAGTGTTGTGACCCAACAGGTTCAGGTTGGATTGATGAGCTCAAAGCCATCATGACAAACTTGCGTGTTCTAGGCAAGCCATATTTAAAAATGTACAGAATCCTTGTGCATGAGAAGTGGTTTGTCACAGCCTTCAAAAACTGACACAAAACAGGATTACAGATACGATGTGTATGAGCTCTACATATTTATGACTGCCACCCCTGTAATTAAGGTTCTGTAAGGTACAGGCACCAATAATGCTTTTTTTAGCTAAGAAAAATTCTTTGTTAAGTTTAGATAGTATCCTGGTCATATTTAAAAGAAACCAATATTATGTATGGTCTCCTGTGTCGAAGCCACACACTTTGTTGATCCATCCACCCAAACCCCCTTGTAACGACGTTATCTGGCTCTGTAACAATTTAACAATGAAAGGGAACAGTCATCATTCACAGAGCTTTTGGTCCTTATCAGTTAAAGCTGCGACAAGAAACATTCATTTTTTTTGTTGGTTCTGGAGGCCCCTGTGGACAATAGCAGTATGAGTGCCACCCCCTCCGGCACTGGACATCTTGATCTGGCTAGTGTGTGCATTTGTTTTGAAAAATCCAGAGAGAGAAAGAGCCATCCTTACTGAATACTGAATATTAGTTTTCCTCTGTTAACACAGTTACAGGTAACAAGGTACAAATCTATTTGTATCTATGTCAGATTAATAACTGTAACATAATGATGGCGAAACTTTGTTTTGGTGCTGTACCACCAGACTACAGAGCAGAGACTTACCTCAGGCTCCTCAATTCATCCTCAAAACTCCACCATGAAAAATAGTTTGGATTTCATGAATTATTCAACGTGGATAAGTTGGAATCACACAGGCATTAATAACTATAATAACCAAACAGAAATAGCCATGTAGAGTGATCAGAAAATAAATAATATGAATGAAACTGTTTCATAACCGATCAAAAGTTCCTTGTTTTCTGACAAACTGGGGGTGTATATACAGAGGCTCTGGCAAACAGCCCAGGGTCATCTGGCAAAGCCAATCACATTGGTGCAAGCACACATTCCTGGTGGATTACTTTGAATATGGATGCAGCTTTACAAGTCAACTTTATCATCATTGCAAACACTTAGTACCAGTCCAACAAAACGCAGTTTAGCATCTAAACAGATAATGTAGCAAAACTGCTTTAATAAATAAATAAAGTGAAATAACTTCTGAAATGCAAAATCTAGGGAGAAGCCATACATGTGCTGCTTTCGAGGAATCAATAAGGTGCACAGTTTCCGACGTTAAGGTTGTGATTGTCTGTAAGCAATGAAACCAGTGTGCAGTATTTAGGCGTTTGAAAAGCATTTGAATGCATTCATCTGTTGCTCCAAACTGCACTTCCTGGACCAGATTATCAAGCGAGTACCTGAAGCAATTTACTTCCACCAACACAGCCCCTGCATTGCTTTAATGCAGGACTGTTTTCAGTCTGAATGTCTGCTAACAATACCAGCACCTTGGCAAATGACACCTCTACAAACCACCCTGAACGTATTCACAACCAGGTGCCAGACACGTACCGGGAACATTCACCAACAGTTCAATAGTAACAGGTAACTTTGGCTGCGTCAGCATGAAAACAAAACTTCCCTCAGCAAATTGTGCCTTTGAATAATGGTGCACAGTGTGACGTCTGTGGCTTAAGATCAAAGCACAGTAAGAAATCAAACTAAAGGCGCAAACATGTCAAGAGTACTCTGATAAAATAATCTGCTCTGTTATGCTTGCTCTGATATCATTGACCCTAATAATAAGTAAGATAACCCAGTTAATGTATTGACATTATAAAATGATCAAAATGCTTCATTTACTGATAAACAAGTTATTAGAGGGCATGTTAGCACTCATGTTAGCCTGTTAGCAATGACTATTAATATATTAATATATATATATGTATATTAATAGCTTCAGACCATAATTTGTCAAAATTACAATCGCAACCTGCAGCGACACAGTGAACAGTCAGGCACAGAGTAGAGACAGGCATGAGTTTAAGGGTAGGACATAGAAATAGAAATAGAAATAGAAACTTTATTCTCATTGCACATCAAGTATACAATGAAATTGCAGTGCTTCTCTGGTCAGTGCAGTATAAGTATCAAAACAGAAATGAATAAAAATAGCATAAAAGAATAAAAGGATTAAAAGGGGATAAACAGTATATACACCATTTACACTCAGGCATAGTCTTTGGTCTTTATGAGTTCAGGGTCCTGATGGCCCAGGGAAAGAAACTGATTTTGAGTCTGTTAATAAACGCAATAACATTAATTCTAGTCAATATTATGTTCAGCCAAAGCCCTCACAAGTATAGTAAGGCTTGCATGTGTGTGTGTGTGTGTGTGTGTGTGTGTGTGTGTGTGTGTGTGTGTCAGTGGGAGGGATCAAACACAGCACCTGTAACTCAGCACCTAGTGGAAGACAGACGGAGGAGTGGATGTGGAGAGGGCAAAAGGAGGAAATGTGGAGTTGTGAGGATGTACCACAATGAACGACAAACCATAGAGACAGTAACCGTGTCCTGGACTACCAACAACTAAGCTCTCAAATCTAGAGTTGCATATTTTGGCACCCATAAAAGTGCCAGATGTGACTTCACTTCACGTCTGGATTCAGTCTTGTTTTGGATGAAGACAATGGATTATGGACTCTCCTCTGTCAAGAAATAGGGAATAAAAACTGTCAGATGAGACTTTCAGTCTCTGAATTTGAATCTCTCACTTTGCTCAGACAACATATGATTAATCGGCCCCAGGTAAGCAGAGACCTCTCCATGTGCTCCTTCAGCATATAAACACATTTCCCGTCTCTGACAGAGGTATAACAGAGGCGACAAGAAAGTTGAATGCACTTTTTTTTGCTAGACGGCCGAATTGAGGAGTTCGACAAGCTGTCTGGAAACTGATCCTGGAACCCACTGAAGTCAACCACAGCTGGACAGAGACAACATCTGTTTCACACAGGTGAGTTTAAAGCATTGTAAAGGTCATTTACTATATTGAGTACTGTTGTTAAATACAATATTTACATGTCAACGCTTGCACTTTTTGAGCATTGTCATTTTACACATGCACTCACAAAGCTGAGATTTTTAGGTTTGATAAATAGTTTCTCAATAAATTTGAGGCATGAACAGTTAAAAAGTCATTCATTATACTTACATTTTTTACTACATTCATTGATTTGAAATGATAATAATGGTATTTGGGACAGCGAATGGCAGCCAGGCATGTACTGCAGAGAATAAAACAGGTGAGCATTCTGGTGCCCTGATTGATGAGTTTCTTCTGTGATCAGCTTTTTGATCCTATGTTATGGATGAAGTGGTCCAAAATGGTCCAAGTTATTTTTCTTCTACTGCTTCACTCAGGCCAATATTTGCTATCAGTTGCGTGCTTGCTTAGTTTCTGATCAGCAGTCACATCCATTGTCTCCCAGATCACAGTTGAAAGAATCCCTATTGTCTCTGGCCTCCCTGAGGGCATGGATGATTAAACAGGAAAGGATGAAACACAGAAAATAAAAGTTACTAGTTCCAATTATTATAAAGTACTATGTTTTATTTGATGGGATTTTTATGAATTACTATGAAATTGTTTCCTGAACATTTGATAGTTTCCCACATTGTCTTGAAACACAAACTAGCCTGGGTTGATGGTTAATCAGTACTTCAGTCATTTCCATACTGGGCAAAATCCTGGTACCATTACATTACATTTGCTGGGTATGTTTCAGCCCAGTATCATCATTCTGTCTGACAACATATAGCTGGATCAATTTATAGCAAAGTGTATAACAGTATAACGGTGTAAACGGTATAGTATTGTAGTGAGATGCTTAGTGGTGGTGACGTTGAAGTCATGTGACTGCGATGTAGTCTTTTGTAGTCATTTACATTTCAAACTTCATAAAAGTGGTGTTCATCAGTGAAGATTATCTTGCTGAACTAAACGTGTCGGTATTATAAACATAAAAATGTGTCCTCCTTGCAGCACTCTACAGAGACTTGGTTTGTAGGCAGTTATGAGACAAGAGTTGACGGTACAAATACAACTTTTGATGGATCTGTGTCTAAGTTTCTAAGTGCACAGCTTACTACAATCTGTTAGAAAGAACTTTATTCTCTCTTGAATAAAACGTTTTTATTGAGTGAAATCACGTACAATACACAGTTGTGTATTGTGCAGAGAATAGAAAGCAGCTAAGGGTGCTGTTAAGACTGACTGGTTTGGGTATAAGCTCTTAACTTACCAGCTACAGTAGATCATCAACTTGCCCAGGAAGTATTCACGACATCACCAAGGTTATAGAGCCAAATATTTTTTACAGATGAATTTAAGTGTGCCACTTACTGCTGGGACTAACTCACATAGCAACAGTGATTGTGTATCTCAGCACTGATAAAAACAAGTCTCTGCATCATACTATCCAACACTTTCTTACTGCAGGGTCCTCCAGGACTTTAGAGGTTTTGTCTTATAAGATAGAGGCATTAACATTTCTCTAAAGGCAAGACATTTAATTTTATCAGTGTTGAAATTGCATATGCAAATTAATTCATGCCATTCTTTCCAAGTGGCAAATCCTAAAGGTTATATTCTTGTTGGCGTACCATACAGCAAGTGACAGGAGAAAGGACAGTGTTTCATCACTGAATGAAACCAATTATTCAAGCAGCTGGCTGTGATTGCAATACGTTTGGTTTTCATGGATGGCAGGGGGTTTGCTGCAGGGTGGTCACAGTACAGGGTTAATCCTGATCCTCACCATGTATGTCCATTCTCATGTTTACTGCTGTTGCACAACACACTGCATGTCAAACATGAGTGGACACAGTTGGCCTATGTTATAATAATTCAGAAGGTGCAACACGTTTGGTCCAGTATTCTCCTGCCTGCCAGCCTAACAACCTTTGAACACTCCCTCCCATGTTTGATCTCTGTCTATTTCACACACACACACACACACACACACACACACAGTAAACAGAGAGGTGACTACACCCAGTCAAACAAGTCCCCAGCTACTTCAGTTGTTTAGGATAATGCTGCTACGCTGTTTTGCTGTGAAGCTCTACATTTACATTCACATTTACATTTATAGCATTTAGTAGACGGTTTTGTCCAAAGTGACTTACAATAAATACATTTGTCACAAGAAAGAAACCACAACATATCACCATCGATAAAGCAAGAATGAAAAAATAGAAACAAGTTTGAAGCCCTCGTCGGAGCATAGTAGCTGTTATTTATCAAAGATACCTTAAGTACATAAGTACTATGATTTAAGTGCTAAGGATAAGAACATAGTGCATATACATTTTTTTTTTAGTCTTGCTATTAGGGGTCGAGGTGAAGTCTGAACAAGTGAGTCTTGAGTCTTCTGCGGAAGATGGAGAATGCTCTGCTGTCCTGACATTGGTCAGGAGTCACGACTTTGCTGAGCGAGTTTTGTTTGCTCTCAGCAATGGCAGCACCAGCCGGCCAGCTGATGTAGTGGAGTGAAGTGATTGCACTGGGGCGTGTGATCTGACTGATCTGGATTTGGAGGTAGATGCAGTTCCATTGACAGCCTTGAGGGCCAGAACCATCATCTTGAATCGGATGCAGCAACAGGAATTTATTGGAGGGCACGGAGGAGGGGGCTCAAATGGGAGAATTTGGGTAGATTGAAAACAAAGCCCACTGCAGTGTTCTCGATACGCTTCAACGTTTCAGTCACAGAGGCTGGGAAGTCCAGCCAAGAGCGAGTTGCAGTAGTCCAGATGGGAAAAGACCAGAGCTTGGACCAGGAGCTGCGTTGCATCCAGTGTGAGGAAAGACTGGATCCTGCAGATGTTGTAGGGGGCAAATCTGCAGGATCGGGCCACAGCAGTGATGTTTGGGGGTGCAGGATAGTCTGTCGTCAAGGATTACGCCCAGGTTCCTCACAGCCGATGAAGGCCATAGTTCAGCATGTTAGCATGCTAACATTAAAAAAATTTGACCAGAAGATGGTGCCTCAGAATTCAGAAGGTCACCAACGTCATTAGGTTTCATCCTCAATGTCTGTAAAACTTACAGTCCCACAGAGATGTCAGCCTGCCAGTAATGTCCGACTGTCTACTGGCCATGCTGAAGACTAATGTAATGTTAAATGATAAAATGTTGGTGAATTTGACTACTCATGAAAGATTCACAGTCACAACATGAAAAAAAGACATGGGAGCACTTCATAGCCTAATGACTCTGCAGGTGCATGAAGCCCACATAACACCATAAAAGGTACATTGATTTCTAAATGTTATTTTTCAAAATGTTCTTTTCAGTGTGCCATTTGGAATGTGATCCGCACCACAGGCAGTGAAATGGCTGATCCCCTACACTACTTGCCGGCACTTCAAAGTTTTATAGAATCTACATGAATAGGGACAAAGGGAGTCAAACAATAATCAGTTACCTGAGCGTATCACGTCTTCATGAAATAGCTAAAGAGAGAAGGTGAGAGTGAAAGAGAGAGAAGAAAAGAAACAATAAAAACAATGTGGTTTAGTTTCTGTTTGCTCAGCTGCTATGAAAAACATGCCCCGGGGCCACAAGGCAATCAGGAGCTGACCTGCCGCCAGTTTGCATGCCAGCTGGGACAGTTACCTTTTAAATCCCAAACAGTGAACCAAAGTGCAACTTGATCTCTGAAAGAGGTCATATCTCACTGTTGGTGGATATTTTCCACCATTTTGACTCTTAATTTTCTTGTTGTTGTTTGCTTAAGATGTCAGTGGCCTAGTAGTAAATGTGTTAGGGACCTAAATACACATTGTATGGTATCCTATAAAGTTTACAGTATGACATTCCAATAAGGATAATTTGTGGTTGTGTTTGTGTGGTTCTGACAAAAGTTAAACACAACAAACACTCTAAGGCCACGCTAGTGGTTGTACAGGTATGAGGCTGCAGTCAAACCAAGTGGTGCCTTGAGCTAAATGCTAACATCAGTATGCTAACATACTTATCATCATCACTCAGAAGCTGAATTAACAGTCATAAAACGTCAGCTCTGTAAAATATGAGCTCACTAACACTCACATATATCTATCTGACCTCTCGTACGTTTCTCTCTGTCCCTCAACACGCACAAATGCACTCTGATGTGACGCAGTGACACACACACACACTAACCTGAGCATATGTGCATCCACAGCATATGGAGACTATTGAATTACACTGAAAAATTAACAGTGTCATGGGTGAATGGATAGGTGCTAAGTCACACACACACACACACACACACACACACACACAGAGAGAGAGAGAGAGAGAGAGAGAGAGAGAGAGAGAGAGAGAGAGAGGTGCACCTACTCGGCAGTGTTGGTGTGCAGTTGATTCTTTTTTAAGCCAAACAATTTAACTCTTCTTAAATCTTCCAATTTTTCTCAAACCATTTCCTTAGTGCTTCATCCATCCCACCAATCCTCCATCATGGCAGAGCCGTCTCCAGGCTGGTGGAAGCTGACTTTCTTGAGGAGAAAGAAATCCCAACCTAAGGTTCTGTATGAAATCCCTGCAGAGTTTGTTTCCAATGCCACCACTGGCCTGCACGGGTCCGGCGCAGCAACTGGGTCTGCCGCCCACCCTGAGGACATGGTGCACGACTCTCAGCTGGACGCCCGGCTGGAGAGGATCGTGGATAAAACAACAGCCAGTAAGGGGCGCCACGTAAAGGTCTCTCACTCTGGAAGGTTTAAGGAGAAGAAGAAAGTGCGAGCCACTCTGGCGGAGAACCCTGAGATGTTTCCAGGAGGTGACACCACCAGGGATGAGAACCAGAGGGCTGGAAAGTGACAGGACACACAAATATTAAACATGAATAGAAATGAAATACACCAAAATATGTACAGTAGAAACACAAACACATAAAGATTCAATCACAGATCCATATATCAGGAGAGTTTAAAATTTGGTGTTTGGGTCTGCCTTTTTTGGTAGTTGATGGAGCCCTAATATCCAAATATTTGACAGCCCTGAGCATTAATACCTTCTTTGTAAGACTTTGTTCATACTTACCACTGAGACACTCATTAGACTTTTGGACTTTTGAAATGCCTAGTTTATATTTCTATAGAGTAGTTTGAGGTTTTTCCCATTCAGATCAATTAGAAGAAGCCTCCAGTGGCCACTAGAGGAACTGCATCTTGGAGCTCTAGTTTCAGCTGTGGTGTTTGCTGCTTCATCAACCTCCTGTAAATAGGACATCCTCTTCAACCAGGTCTTCGACAGCTTCTCCACCCTATTGTCCAGATGCCCTGGGATCAAACCAGTGACCTTTCCGTTACTGAGTGTATGATCTAAGTAGTATACCAACCAGTGTGGAGGAAAGCCACTCTGACTGGACCCTTGGGTCTCCTGTGATGCTGTGGCAGTGATGTACACTGAAGACAACAAAATGATAGTGAATAACAGTGATAACAGTGAAAATGTGTGAAGAGAATCACAAAGGTTGCAGATAACCTGTCTTGACTCTAGATTTGAAATTAAATGAAAGATTCAGGTATATATTTTGTTACCTTACATCAATCAGATTGGCCGATTCATATTTGTGGTAAATGTGGGATGTGCGTTTCTTGTCAATGTATTTTGCCTCTTTGTGATGAATTCCATGTGAAGGAAAGTCATTTTTCTGTGTGTCATTAAATAATTTTTGGATGAGCATGTTACCACATAGAAACACTCCCTCAAATGACTACATTTGAGCAGTTCCTAGATTCATTTCTTAAAACGTCCGATCATCACAGTGGAAGATATTCACTCACTAACTCCTCTTGATATGTCTACCACTGAAATTTCTCCTCATACTCCAATACAGTGGAAAGTTACGAGACAGGAAATGGTACAAACAGGACATTTGGATAAACTGTGTGAAGTCAGTATCCTGTCAGTGACCAGGCTAACTATCCGTTAAACTATCCATTAACAAGATTGTTATGCAAGAGAGCTTTTTGTCATATTCATTAAAACTCTTTATTTGGCAAAACAATGTTCATTCTCCTGCTCATAATGTCAGTAGGGAGTAAACGACCCTGGTTCCAAAATGACATATACTGTATATCACAGCTCCAAACACAGCATAACTGTTGCAGCCAACATGCGACTGGCATATCAAATGTTTGTTGCATGCTCAGTCTGGTTAGATTTAGGCACTACGTGGTTAGGTTTAGGAAAACATTGAGGTTTGGCTTAAAAATACCTGTTACTTATCCAACTTTAGTTATGACGTTACATGCATAGCTTACATTAAAAAAGTCACCATTAACTGACTGATTTAACTGCTGTATATCAGTAGGAATGTAGTAAGATTTACGTACATCTAGTAGAAGGCAAACTGGGCATGCCTAAAATATAACCACATGTTGTTGCCAGTTAAACACAGTAGATGGCAGCATTTCTCTTAGAAACCCTGTTCATTCAAACATTGCTCTGCTGTTTAAACAGCAACTCAAAGGCTTGTTTCCTTGATAGATGTCAGTCTCTCTTAGCCCAACATCAGGATCTTACTCAAAACCCAATTAATAGGTCTGTCACTTTTATATGTTTTGAAATAATTTAATAAATGTTGATACTCATTCTCCAGTGCTAAAGAGCTCCCACAGTTGCTTTCATCATTTCAGCTTGACATGTCAATACTGCTGTATATTTCTGTTTTAGAAATACTTTTTTGTATAAATAAAACATGTCTGACTAGAAAAGTAAATCATTTGTTGCAATCATTTTTTTTAGACTTGTGCAGAGTGTAACAGTTATCAGTGAAAAACATTTAATAGTGTTTATTAGCTGTTAACAACTATTTAATTTGCACAGTGGTGATGTGGTCACTTCAAACCACAAGGGGGAGTCTTCATCTAAAAACCCAATCGAGATCCCTGCACCTGCCATCAAAACGTGTGATACCTTTTGGTGACATGATTACGGTGGCCCAGAGGTGTCAGGCCAAATACAAAAGCCACAACGGAAGTGGTTTTGTATTTGTGTTGTGGCCTTTGTATTTGGGCTGAAACCTCTGGGCCACCGTATACTTGAGTAACGTTACAATTTTAGGCTACTCTAACGTTACCAACTTCTGGGTAGAAATAATATATAAGAATATAAATGTATTTGTGTTCCTTTGACTATGTTATTTTTGTAAAGATTTAATTTATTTTTGTGGTAGTTTAAGTTTAAAATACATGAATTTGCTGATTATTATTTTTGATTGAATGATTACATTAATGTTCTTATTTGATGAATAAATCAGACGTTAGGCTACTCAAAAGTTACTCAGCACTTGAGTAGTTTTTTTCATCAAATACTTTTTTACTCTTACTCAAGTAATTATTTGGATGACAACTTTTTACTTCTATGTAAGTAATATTGTTATAAAGTAACAATACTCTTACTTGACTACACTTTTTGGCTACTCTACCACCGAGGAATAAACTCACTCCTCCTTAATTTGGTGTTTTACAGAACTTTTCGTGTTCAGTGTTGTCATTTGTCATTTGGCACTTAATTATGTGGCTACTTACCCTGTAGATGCTCGAGGGTCATTCTGTGTCAACTCAACCAGCGTTTGGCAGCTTTAGATTTTAGATTTTGATAGTATATCATTTTATATAACTAAAGTCGTTCCCCTGGTGCTGTGCTGTATGTAGTTATGTGGTTCTTTAGCCACTAAGGAGAGGTGCAATTGAATGCGAGAGGATGATAAATCCCTCAATAGAACTCTGAACAATTTGTCCCCCTCACTTCTGAAATGATGGCTACGTCCCTGGAGACAACTGTGCATTTTGTGTGAACTATTCCTTAAGCGGACTTTAGACTCCCACGTCACCGTTTGCGTTTGCGTTCGCGCTGGATCCGTGGTCGAAAACGCAACCACAGTTGCTCGTATACTCTAGCGTACACTCCGCGCGTAGTTTTGTAGAGATGTTGTATTCCCACGCTGTTGTATTCCCATGATGGCGATCTCGCAGGAAATGCCTGGGACACCAAAGGGGCGGTCCTCTTGCGCCGCGTTATAAAGTTCCGGTAGCTACTTCCTGCTGTTCAGAACCACAACAAACAACAATGGCGACCAAGGTGAAAATGCTACTGCTACTGCTAATGCTGCTAATGCTACTCCATCCATTGTCGTTTTAAAAATGGCGCTCTCCTCTCCTACTACTGCTTATTAAAGTGCGGAAGGAGACTGAAAGCCGGATGCCGCGCCCAGCAAAAAACGTCATCACACACGGGCCAATCACAATGGACCTTCCTTGCGTTCCCGGCTGCGTAGTTAGAAAAATTCGAGGGTGCACGGCTGGTAGCGCAAGGGCTCCTTGCGCTCTTGCGTTCAACATTTTGGTGGTCATGTGACCTCATGTGACGTCACGAGAGCCAACGCAAACGCAGCGACGCGGGAGTCTACAGTCCGCTTAAGATGTAACTTTTGGCTCTGGGAAATTGTGAAGAATTGCCATAACATCTTTTGATTCTTTTACACA